>JAPTOF010000051.1:0-114964 GCA_028554755.1 Cordia subcordata | reverse complement strand
CCCAAAGAATGGAACTCTAAACAGAACCCGCCTTACACCTACTGGACTTACTACCTCTTCTCCAACATGTCGTCGCTGAATCACTGGCGCAAGAAGCGTCGCTTCAACACCCTGGTCTTGCGGCCACACTGCGGTGAAGCAGGCGACAGTGAGCACATGGCCGTCGCAGCGCTGTGCTGCCACAGTGTCAGCCACGGTCTGCTTCTGCGCAAGGTGCCTCTCCTGCAGTATGTCTTTTATCTGGAGCAGATCGGCATCGCCATGTCGCCTCTCAGCAACAATGCCCTCTTCCTGGCATACGACCGGAACCCCTTCCACACCTACTTCCGCAGAGGCCTCAACGTCTCGCTATCTAGTGATGATCCACTGCAATTTGCTTTCACCAAGGAGCCGCTCATAGAAGAGTATGCCGTGGCCGCGCAGATCTACAAGCTCAGTCCCGTGGATATGTGCGAGTTGGCCAAGAACTCGGTGCTGCAGAGTGGCTATGAACTGTCCATCAAGGAAAAGTGGCTTGGTCTTCACTGTAACCAACCTGGTGCGCATGGTAACACGACTGTCAAGACGAATGTGCCTGACCGGCGGGTTGAATTTAGATACCATACCCTGATGCAAGAGAGGGATGTGTAAGTTTTGCTAACACATTAACTTCTCATCCGCGGACTAAGAGCTGACTTGCGCTGCAGACTGCAACAATATATCATGCACGATGCGAACCAGAACCAAACGCAGAACGCGGAACCAGCGAGCAACGCCGCTCCGACAAACGCCCCGGTGGAGGCTAACGGAGGCGTCAAGAAGGCCAAGCAACCTTCCCTCTCGACAGAACCCTCGTTCCTTTCACAGCATTCGAACTCGGGCGTCGTCGAGTCACCTCAGGCAGTCCATCAATCCCACAGCTCGGCGTCTCTCGCTGACTATGGAGCTCATCTGTCGGGGCACGAGGCGAGGGCGTTCCCTGGCATCTTCACACGTGGTACTCGAAGTGGCAGCACGCGTAAGGACGACGGTGCGACGGGCATTTTTGAGGCGGCGGAGGGTAAAAGCTCTTGAGACGTCGGGGCATGGCTTAGGTATTAGTTATCGTGTGGTTTAAAGGAGTTACATGGATGATTAGATCTCTGGAACAAGGTGATTTGATGCACAGATCAGGATGCACCGAGTGGATGTTAGAGAACGACGGTAATGAAAGATATGTGTGTTCTTTGATCTCAATGGCAAATCGTGCCTGTTGTAAAGGATGCGGTCGCTGCCAGATCGGAATCAAGAGACTACCAAGGCTTCGAGAAGGTCGGTAGAAGCTGGTAAGAGTGTGGCTGGTGAAGAAAGAGTGGGTATCTCCAACTGCTAACGACAGTCGAGCCCGTTGCCAGCGCTGGGACTGGACGAGTAGGGTGGTACGTACCTGTCCGCCTGTGCTCCATCTCCGTCACCTCCCAGCAGCAGCAGGTCGTCACCCGTTCTTGGTTCTTCGTGCTACAGTAGGTACCGCATCACACATACGATCCTTACAACTTGCATTTCACGAGCAACCCACCCGTGCTCGCCGCTCACTGCACTCTCTCGGCCTGAGCATCGAAGCATCGACTGCTCTCGCTTCCAGCCGCCGCCACTCTTGCTCTGCGCTGAATCCAACATTCTGCACGCGGCGGCCGTTCGAACTGGACTAGTCCAGCCGGCAGACGAGACGACTTGCCTCAATCCGCAGTCGAGGATCACCATAACATCCTGCGCAGCTGGGTTCCAGACACTTCAGTCGCCATGGGATTCGCGGGTGTGTACCGGGCGCTGTATGAGTACGCGCCCCAAGCAGCGGGCGAGCTCGCGATTGAGGAGAACGATCTCCTCTACGTGCTAGACAAGAGCTCGGACGATGGCTGGTGGAAGGCCAAGAAGAAGGCCGGAGCTGACGACGAGGATGAACCCACTGGTCTCGTACCTCACAACTATGTCGAGGAGGTATATTCCCCTGAGCTCGACAGTCTCACAATTACGTGCGCTGACCGGTCTGGATAGGCCCCTACGCTGGGGAGAGCACGCGCGCTCTATGATTATACTCGGCAGACTGACGAGGAGCTTTCCTTCTCCGAAGACTCCGTGCTCGACATCTTCGATACCTCAGACCCTGACTGGATACTAGTAGGCCTCGACGAGGACTATGGGTTCGTTCCCGCGAACTACATTGATATGGATGGGTCTTCCGTGTCGCCCGCCGCGGCCTCGCCTCCCGCACCATCGCTTCCAGCTCGACCGCAGCCCGTGCCTCAAGAGCCCGAGAGTCCCGTTGAAGAAGCGTACTCGCCGCCTCCAGCGCCGTCCGGCCCAGCTGCTGCTCTTGCAGGTGTCATGGCTGGCCGCTCTGCTCCAGAGCCCGCCTCACCTCCTCCTCAGCCGTCTCGAAGCCGGAGCCAGCGAACCCAATCGCAATACGACGACTACCACCACGCCTCCGACGATGAGCCTCATGTGCGTTCTCCTGCACTCCCGAGTCGACCTCGCCCTCAGCCCGAATCAAGACACGACCGATACGAGCCTGAGATTGAGGATACCTCGGCGCAGGATGAAATGCGATCACCAGGCGGCTTCCACATGTACAACATCAACGAGATGGTCTCGGTCATGGGCAAGAGGAAGAAGATGCCTACCACTCTGGGCATCAATCTGCGGACGGGCATGATTCTGATTGCGCCTGAGCGTACGCAGGACGGTCCTTCGCAGGAGTGGTCCGCAGACCGCATGACGCACTACTCGCGAGAAGAGAAGCACGTTTTCATGGAGCTTGTGCGCCCGAGCAAGAGCGTTGATTTCCACGCCGGGGCTAAAGATACCGCGGAGGAGATTGTGCGTGCCTTGGGCGAGATGGCGGGAGCTTTACGGGCTGAAGGCCTGAAGGAGGTCATCATGGCCGGCACAAAGAAGAGCGTGCGGAAAGGTCACGTCCTGTACGACTTTATGGCGCAGAGTGAGGACGAGGTCACCGTTGCCGAAGGCGACGAGGTTTTCATCATCGACGACACCAAGAGTGAAGAGTGGTGGCAAGTTCGTCGCCTCAAGACCGGCAAGGAAGGAGTGGTACCAAGCAGCTACATCGAGATCACAGGAACGATGACGCCGCCACCGGACGCCGCTGACGGGCTGCGGTCCACGGTCGAGAGCAACAGGATGGAGGAGATCAGACTGACGAAGGAAGCGCTCAAGGCGAGCAAGCAGCAAGACAAGGTAGGGCCTGGGATGTCTCTTCCCGAGAGAGGCAGCAGCCTTAATAACACGGAGCAGCAGTCTAGGTCGCGCCAAAACGGTCGAAGCGATGGCTCAAGCTCCAAATCCAAGTCCAGTGAGTCGTCCTACGTGTCGACCTCGAAAGAATTGTTACTAATCATGCCTTCCGCGCAAAACAGAGCCAGATCCGAACAAGGTGCGCACATGGACGGATAGGTCCAAGTCCTTTAGTGTTGGGGCTCAGTTCCTCGGACTGAAGGACGGCAAGATTCACCTTCACAAGATGAACGGAGTCAAGATTGCCGTCCCAGTGTCGAAGATGTCTACGGATGATCTGGAGTACGTCGAAAGCATGACAGGTATCTCCCTGCATGACCATAAGCCCAAGGACGACCACCGCAAGTCACGTCAAGTCCGTGTCGCGTCGCCCGAAGGTGGCGCCAAGATCGAGAAGGACTCCAAACCCGAGTACGACTGGTTCCAGTTCTTCCTGGACTGCAATGTTGCGGTGGGCCTTTGCGAGCGGTACGCGCAGGCCTTCAATAAGGATTCGATCGATGAGAGTGTCCTGCCGGATGTCGATGCCACCATTTTACGTAAATTGGGTCTTCGAGAAGGCGACATCATCAAAGTCATGCGCACTCTGGATGCCAAGTTCGGGAGAGAAAAGCCAAAGGATAACGATGGTGGCTTGTTTTCTGGGCCTGGCGGCGCGTTGAGGAACAACACCCGCAAGGGGCGTCCGGCGCCGGCGGTCCAGGCCAGCGACGTGGTTGATGCTTCGGCCTTGTCCAAGGGAGGTAAGCCCAGCTCGAGTGATGGCGAGGCCAGGTCGCCCGTGACTGCGACGAGCCCTCCCCCCAGTGCTACCGCAGAGCCCAAGTCTGTCACGACTAGCGGTGGCTTCGACGATGACGCTTGGGATGTCAAGCCTAGCAGGTCTGCAGCACCCGCCAAGACGCAAAGCCCTCCTCCGGCGAAGGCTGCCTCCCCGCCGCCAGCAGCCCTTACTGGGTCTATGAGGGAGCTCTCGTTGCTCTCGGAGCCCCTTCAGCCTATGAAGACAGCATCGCCGCCGGCCCTTCCTCCTCAGCCAACAGGCGCAACCACTACGAGCCCTCCACAAGCTGCCGCTCAACCTATGCAGGGGGCGACTCCCGGCTTCTTCTCCTCTGTGGCCCAGCAGAACTCGGCAGCAGCAGCACGACAGAGGCCCGCGCCTCCACAGCAAACCTCCCCTTTGCAAGGCTCTCTTGTGCCGCCTCCACCTGCGAGGCCCCTATCTGCACCTCAATCAGCGCAGCCGAGCGCTTACCCAGCTCCTGTGATGCCGCAAGCGACTGGTTTGGTACAGGGCCAGGTTGCTCCTCCAGGTCAGAGTCTGAACGATATGACACAGCAGAGGCTACAACAGCAGTACACTGCTATGCAGCCGCAATACACTGGATTCCCCGGTCAGCAGGGCATGCAACAACCCCAGGGTATGATGGGTTACCAACAGACTGGAGCCCAAAACCAATTCATGCAGCCCATGATGACCGGCATGCCTCAGCAAAGCCCCTTTGCAGACCCTGGACGATCAAACTCATTGCCAATGCCGCCCCAGCAGACAGGCTACCAACCACCCTTCAACCCTCAACCGACAGGCTTCGGCCAGCAGCCCCAAGGCGGCATCAACAACTACCTCCCCCCGCCACTCGAGCCTCAGCGAACATCCATGCAACCTATGCAACCGCAGCAGACAGGCTTTGGCCAGCCGCCGCAGCAGACACCACAGCCTTTGGTGCCCCAGCAAACGGGACCGGCTCCTCCTGTTCGCTTTGGTGTGGACAAGAAGTTGACGCCGCAGCAAACAGGCCGCAAAGCCAATCTCTCGCAAGCGAGTAAGTACCGATGTAGCTGCACTACGTCCCGCCACATTCTGACCATCAAATAGCCCCGCAAAATCCGTTTGGCTTCTAAGCAACCTGAATCGGCTCGGCAAGTGAGTTGTTGCAAGCCTTGCCATACGCGGCCCACCCATAGCGATGGTGCGTAGTATTTAGTATAGAGCATCAATGGCTCACAAGGGCAGGTCTGTGTGGAAAGAGACATGCCTGCTACTGTACATAGTCACCTTTGTAGTCAAGATTAATAGCGATGAATCGTGCCAGTTGTGTTGCGTCCGAAGGCAAAATGTGTGTACGTATTTGTGGTGTATTTAAGGGACATGGTTTTCAGCAACCGCTGTCGGTCTATCCGGATATGTTGGTCGTCCATCTTCTTGCCCCTGAACCGAGCACCATCGTGGACTGACGCTCTGTATCTCCGTGAAAGGAAGCTACAACAAGCGATGTGGAATCCCATCTTTCCGCACCAAGATCAAGCCTTTCGGCGTGTAATCTTGTGCTTCTCCGGGATGCTGGACGCAATGGAGGACAAGTCGATCTCCGCCTCAGTAAGCGGCTCAGGGACCTGCTTCTCGCTCTTCTCGTCCTTCTCGGGAACAAACCTCTTCTGCACAGCAGAAACCATCTTGAAAAACCAGTAAAAGTTCAAAAAGTTGAGCGTGATATTGCTGCTCAAATAAGCCATCCCCGCCCACCAGGGAACAGTGGTATCCTCGCTGACGAAAGCCATAGTGTTGTTGACCAGCTTCTCAAAGCTTGGCGTGGCGAACATGGCGTGCCACAGGTCGCCCATAACGCACCAGGAGTAGTACGTGCCGAAGACAAGGCGCGCTGTGAAGAAGCTGAAGAGGAGAAGGATGCCGTTGTAGAGTTGGGGTTTTGAGCCTGTCATGTTTACTTTGTCCATGAACCAGTGAATATTCAAAAAGGGGGTTGAGAGTTCCCAGAGGATGAAGATGCTGGAGTAGTAGTTGACTAGGGGCCGCTTGTGGATGTTAGCATGGAACAGATCTTGCGGCATATGTTTGAGCGAGGACGTACGAAACCAAGGGCATAGACCAGGAGGGCAGCAATAGCGTGAGCAAGAGTCCCAATGCCGAAGACATCCAAGTTGAAGCTCGTAACAACGAGATCCCAGACAAAGTACCCAGCCGCCAGCGCCTGGATCATGGCGCTCGCCCCAGTGTACCCCCATATCCTCTCCTCCCAGCCCATGGCAGCCCGCTCATCGTCCGCAATGAGGACATAGATGGCGAGGGCGTTAATGAGGCAGCTCTGAACCATGGATACAACATGGGCGTCCCAGTTGAGGCGGCGCTTGCGCGAGAGCTTTGCGTAGTGCTCGCCTGCGAAGTAGTTGGAGACGAGGGGAGAGATCGGGTAGAAGACCATCGAGTAGAGGAGGGCCGAGAGGAGGACCTCGTGAATGTGGAGGGGGAGGGTTGTGAGGTTCAGGGCAGTGGTGTAGGGTTGGATGGCGTCTGCGAGCCACGGGATGGGCGCGACGGGGAAGGGGTCGCGCATATTGACGGTGTAGGTCTTTTGTGCTCTCGCTAATATCGTCGTTGGGTCTTTCGTCTTGGTATCAGGCCGCAATAATGTGGCTGGGTATGTTGTTGAAGTATATCTTGGATAAGCAACTCGCTAAGGGAGGTTCCGAAGAGAGAGCGAGCGTACAGCCGGCGAAGGGGTATTATACAATGCCTTGAGGAAAGAGAATGGGCACCTGAACAGGAACACATGAATCAGGACATGATATGTAGTTGACAAAGTGCGAGTACGTCTCTCAGCCACCCGAGGCTGAAGTGGTTGCTGGCGACAAGTGACGACGAGCAGCTGGGCTGAGTGAGGTGAATGATGAGACGCATGGGACCCGCTGGCCAATCAGATGGCCCACTACCAGGAGCCAAGTCCGAATTGTTGGGGTCACGGTCCTGTGGGTCACGGCCCCCCTTTAGTTGCATACGGCCGAACCACCTGCACCCTATCGGATACCACTGGTAGGTAGGTACTCCTACTCTCGCACTAAGATACTACTTGCAGCACCGGGCACGGTAGCAGCCTCACCTCACATCAAGTCTCACATCCCACTCAGGCCACCTCCAAGACAGCCTGAGCACCCGCCAGCATGGCCGAGTCGCTTCACGAGCTGCTGGATCCCCAGCGCACCGTCAAGGACAGGACGGCTCTCGACTATCTTGCCCATCTCGCAGACAAACCTGCCGACGCTTTGCGCTCCACAGAGCCCCAGCAGCTCACCCACGCCTCCCACTCACTGCTCCTATCCATCCAAGCTCTTTCGAAACGGTCTCACAAGCCCATCGTCAACTCTGCAAGCAGCCATGCATCGCTACGACGGACCCTCCCGGGACTGGCACAGAGCACTGCCGAACTCAGCCAAGCCGTACCCAAATTGGATGCCCAGGCCGAGAACTTCGCGGACACCTTCAGCAAGTCTGCGGACAGCCAGGTCCTTGCCAAGCGCAAGCAGGCCCTCCGCTTGTTCCAGAATTCGGAACGCTTGGTTGATGTGATGGAGTTGCCTCCGTTGCTCAACTCGGCTGTCATGACCAGCCCCGTCAACTACTCATCAACCCTCGACCTCTATGCGCATGTTCGACGACTGGCTTCACTGTACCCAGATTCACCGACTGTTCAGTCAATCATGAAGGAAGCCGATGCATCTGTCAGGCACATGACGGCCGATCTGATCGGCACGCTCAAGACTCCGAATCTCAAGCTGGCCGCTGCTCTGAGGACCATTGGTTGGCTTAAACGTATCGTTCCTGACCTGGTATCCGGCGTTGTCGTCGAGGATGCCTTGCCAGCCATCTTCCTTGTCTGTAGGATGGCAACACTAATGTCCCTTCTGGAAGCCTTGGAACCGCTCAGAGACCTAGCTGATGAGGAACGGACGAGGCAAGGAAGGTCGACTCAGTCGTCTTTCGGAGGCCAGCAAACCGAGAGGTACCTCAAACGCTACATCGAGATCTTCCGCGAGCATAGCTTCAGCATTGCCTCGGTCTTCAAGAATGTCAACGCGAGCTTCACATCGTCCTCTGCTGCAGAGAGGGACGACTCAGACCCCTTGCAACCGCTACCATCGGTGCTCTCGACCTTGCCTCTTCATCTGGTCGACCTCCTGCTGGAGACCCTGCGACTGTATCTCCCTACAGTCAAGGACCAGGCAGCCCGCGAGAGTATCCTTACGCAAGTCCTGTATTGCTCTGGGAGTCTGGGCAGACTGGGCGCTGATTTTGGGATGCTGCTCGCTTCAATCGGTGTGAGCGAGTGGGTGGACTTGGTAAAGAGGCATCGACTTTTGGCAGGTCGGCTTGAGTCTGTGATTGGTGACTACAATCGAGGATCGCAGCAGCAGCAGAGCGTGAGCGCGAATTGAGATGAGCGACCTCCTCCGTACCGTATCTGCTCTACCGAAAGATGCTCGATACGTAAGTACTCGTAGGCAGGTACCTTAGTTGAGATATGACGCAACCGGGGCATCCCGACTCGGGTCGAAGCGGGTCCTGGCTGAACCCGACTCGCACCCCGAAGCTACTCCGGCCTGCCGGTGACTCGCCTCAGCAGCAGCATCATCATCATTTTCTCGACGCACGACAACTTCAACATCAACCTAAAGTTCAACTTCCAGCTTCAAAGATTCACCCCTGAATTCCCAACATGCCCCGCACTCATGCTTCAACATGAGGGAAAAGTCAGCAACATCGCGTCATCAGCTCAGATGAGCGACAAATTACCAGCTCAACGGCAGGCCAACTCAGGTGCGCAGACACGCCTATATACCTTGTCATGATTCGAATCGCACCTTCAAACCTTCGATTCGCTTCTCACTAAACAAGATCTAACTCTTGATACGAATCACAGGAAGGCACTTTGTCTCCGGCTTGGGCTCTGGCGTCGCTTCAGCCGTCATCTTGCAGCCTCTGGATCTCCTCAAGACACGGGTGCAGCAGTCAGGCAGCTCGACGTTGAGAGAATGTCTGCGTGACATGGGCAAGTCGTCCAATCCGATCACCAGCTTGTGGAGGGGGACAGTACCCTCTGCCCTGCGAACGGGCTTCGGATCAGCCCTCTACTTCACCTTGCTCAACGCCATCCGTCAACAAGCCGCAAACACATCGGTGCTGGACCAGCGAGCCCCCGCAGGTTCCTCGGCGCTACCCACCCTCGGGAACACTGCGAACCTGGTGTCAGGAGCTGCTGCGCGGACTCTAGCTGGCTTCGTTCTCATGCCCTTGACAGTCATCAAGGTGCGATTCGAGTCCAATCTCTATGCCTATCCCTCCGTGTGGGCTGCTGCCAAGGGCATCCGCGGCAATGATGGTCTCAGGGGTTTCTTCTCGGGCTTCGGTGCCACCGCCATGCGTGATGCGCCCTACGCCGGTACGTACGTGCTCGTCTACGAGATGCTAAAACCGCGAGTCGGACGACTCATCTCTAGCCTGTCGTCCACACAGGATGATCACACCACGATGCAGTCGTCCGTTGCGAGCTCGGTGAACTTCTCATCAGCAGCATTAGCAGCTGTTACCTGTTCCATCATATCCAATCCCTTCGACGCGGTCAAGACTCGCATCCAGCTGCAACCACAAAAATATAAAAACTCGGCACAAGCCGTCGTCAAGATGGTCGCAGAGGACGGTTTTCGATCACTATGGGATGGTCTCGCACTGCGCATGAGTCGCAAAGCTCTCAGCTCGGCGTTAGCCTGGACTGTATACGAGGAGTTGATTCGCAGGTCGGGCGTGATCTGAGGCGTTCAGGATACGGAAGGAAAGCAAGCATATCTCATCTCACATACTACCATCAGCGGGACATTTCCCATAGCATCAGTGCAAAGAGTTAGTAAATTCAAGAAGCAGATTCAAAGATAGAGTATCTCCAAATGACATAAAACGAACAAAACGGACCAGTATAGTTCCCCTCCTTCCATCCGAAAACGCCGTCGTGCAAACGTGAGTGTGTTCAGCGAAGCGGATGCTTCAGTTGCGATTTATATCAGTGAGCAGAGACAAAGACAGACCAACCTCAATCCCATTGCCAATGCTTGACTGATGAGCCTAGGCGGGACGAGCGCCGGCCATCCACATCAACAGACCAGGGGACTTGCTCCTCTTGCGAGAGTGGCTCTTCTTGCGCACCCATTCGAATCGAGGGTCGTCCTCATAGTGACGGTGGCTGCTCTTCTCCTCGACCAGGAGCGCCTTGCCTCGCCTCTTGCGGAGCTCGCGTGTGTGCCTCCACATTTCGTTCTGCTCCCACTCTGGCACCCAGCGCTTGATGAGCACGTAGTCGACGTCCTTCACTTTATCAATATCCCATTTGAAATGAGCTTGGCGGGAGCGAAGGCTTACCTGATCCCAGTCCCATTCTATGTGGAATTGGCGCAGTGTCTCAATGGAAAGGTGCTTCCGAGGCATGCGGGTATACATCGGTCGGCTCAAGGCCTGCTGATTCTGCGCCTCCTCTTCCTCAGCAGCCCTGACCTTTTCCTTCTTCATGATAGCGGCAATATCCTTCTCGTCGACGCCAGAGGCGACGAGCTGCTCCTGGAGACGTCGCTGGTACTCCTTGTCGGCACGCTCCTTCTCCTCCCTCTCCTTGGCCATGCGCTCGGCCTCCTTCTGCTTGTAGCGCTCGACGGCCAGCTCGGCTTCCTTCTTGCGCCTTTCCTCCTCTTCTGTAGCCTCTTGTTCCTCCTTCAGGCGCTTGTGCTCCATCTCCTTCTTGATGCGCTTCTCCTCCTCTGACTGTCTCTCGCGACGCTTGATGTCGTCAAGCTCGCGCTTAGCCCGTTGCAACTCAGCATCGTCGGTGTACTGCTTGGCGAGACGGCGCTCATCCTCCTTCTTGGTCTGGGACAAACGTAGCCTCTCGAGCTCCATGCGGGTGTGCTCGGCCTCCCACTCACTCTTGGCGGCGCGAGTGCGCTCTCTCGAGCGGGATCGAGAGCGTGAGCTGGAAGGAGAGCGGCGTCGGCGGGCAATCTGGCGTTTATCGCGATACCGCCTGCCGTACTCAGACTCTGAGTCAGATGAGTAGTCGTTGTACATGTTGTTGTGGATAATGACAGGCTGAGGCTGGGGAGCAGGCGGGGCCTCAGGGGGACTCTCGCGACGACGGTCACGAGAGCGCGATCGCGAGCGAGAACGGACAATTACGGTGTCACGCTGCTGCTCGGGGGACAACCAGGCTGGCGCAGCCTCGTAGCGAGGCCGAGGAGGGCTCCTCTGAACGTATCGCACAGGCGCAGGTCGCGGAGAGTGACCGCGATGGCGGACATGGACGTTGAAGTCCTCATCGTCGTCGTAGTAACCCATGGCCGGGTGTCACGCAGTGCTCGTGGATGACCGCGAGGCTACGACTACGAGTCCGGCCAAGTCTGACTGAAAGATAGTGAGGGGTCTTAGGACAGTAAGACAGGATAGTCTGCTGTGTTGGATCTGGTGCTGACGCGGGGCAGCTGAGGAGCCAGCACGGGACGCTCCGGAGTCGCAGTGTAGAGAGATGGGCAACGAGCGCAGCACGTCAGGCAAGTCTGGTCGCAATGTCAAGAGAAGAAAGACGACAAAAGAAGCGGCTGAGACTCGAGAGGGGGTAAAGTAGGAGGAGGATGCGAGGCGTGCTGACAAGCAAGCTATATTGGGAATCGCTGCTCATGCTGGCCCTGCTGTGACCGGCTGCTGAGGGGCTCGTCGGAACTTGACCAACCACTGGCACCGTAACGCCAGCGGCAGCTGAGCGATGAGAAATCCGTACCTAGCCATCATGCTGCTGCTGCTGCTGTTGCAGCTGCTTGTCCCACTAGCATGGCTATCGGTCTGCCAGTAATGGTGAGGCACGGCAAAAATCGAACCAACCACCGGCTGCCCTGACCATGCAGATGGAGCGGGTCGCCCGAGGTGCAAATGGAGCAGCATCTCTTGCCTCAGCCAATGCGCATCGAGCCAAATCTCGTAGGGCTGGAACGCCGCCGTCACATGCGCCGTGGTGGTAAGCGAAACGCCGGGCTGCTCCTCGACCGGCAACCACCAGGGATGCAGGCGGCAAGCAGCAGCGGTGATGATCAGCGCACGCATGGCTCATTTTGCTGCTGTTGGTCTCGCCAGGTTGTTGGTCGCGATGCGGATTCTTTCTCGAATCGTTGCAAGATCAGCACTGGCAACCTGTGGGGGCAAATCGCGCAATGTGCTTCCTTGCTCCGTACCCATGTCGGACGAGACCGCTGTGCTGTTTCGGAGTTAGCAAGTGCTGACATGGGCGGTATCATCACAAATGCTAGTATTGCATCGCAAATCATCGAATATATTCGCACTCTGGCCTTCTCAACTTCACATCCAGCCATCATTTTGAGACCGAAAACGGCATCGGGATGGCCAGCCGGCTCATGAACATCTTCGAGGTGCTACAGCAGCCCACATGTTTGCACTTTGGCGCTTCCTAGGCGCCAGGTGTCAGTTGAGGGTGAAAGTGCGGTGCAAGATGGCGGATTCGATTGGTCGGGCGATAGCGTGAAATGCGAGTTTGATTCAAGTCGTCTCTTCCTGCCCGCACTCGTTGTGTAGATTTGAGCCTGAGTGTTATTGGTACCGGCAGAGGGGATATCCACGACAGCGGTGCCATTCTATAACCAGTAGGCGCCTCGCACGTTTGACGCCGGCCACCATGGCGGCCCAAACCGATATCTCAACCACCAGGCGGGCGGCTATCTCTAAAGATCATCTCATGGCGGCGTTTGCGGCCACGGTGAAACTCAAAGCCAACCTGCGACTCTTCCCCCAATCTGTCGATGCGCAAAGGACGCATGTGACCCAGCGCTTCTGCTCAGATCAGACTTGAACCTCATACTGCTTCTTGAGCCGACATTGACCGATTGTCTTCTCATCGGCCTTTGAGCATCTGCTCTATGTGCTCCTTGCTGTTCTTCTGTGTAGTTTCAAGGTAAAGAAGGCGCTTGTTCAGCTTATCAACGTCTCCCTCGAGGTCTTGCGTTTGACCATCTAGCTTCTTCCTCAGGTCGTTAATCGGCAACGACGAGAACCTGCGTCACAGTATTAGCCGCTATGAAGATTCAGACGACTTAAAGGGCTGGAAGGCTCACATTTTGCCAACGCCTTCGTAGACATTTGCGTCATCGGGGAGACTGGCCATTTCACTCAATGTGAGCTTGACCAAGCGCTGCTCCCTCTGCTTGGCCGTCACCTGAGTGCGGGCGAGCCCAATCTGCTGCTGCGCCTGCAGAGCTTGGGTCTCGATCTCTTGAATGAGCTGTAATCGAGTCAGCTTCTGGAATAGACAGTCTGAACTTGGCAAGCGGGTGACGCAGAGACAACTAGATGGGTTGACGCGAAAGGGTAGCAAGTTTTCAAGGAGCTTAGCTCAGTACCCCGCACCGGCGACCATACCTTTTGCAAAGCCTCATTGGGAATCGACATGATAAGATCTGCCTTCGTTCGTGGACTTGAGGCAGCAAGATGTCCAGAAGTGGCTTTGTTAGACGATCTTGAAGTCGTGATGATGATCTTGGTACGCGCGAAGCGTGGAGGGGCAAGAGCACGCAGAATGGGGCTAGCGTGATGACAGAACCGGAGTATGCATCTAACGGTGCTCACTGGCACGAATTGAAAACTCGTATGCTAGTAACGAGGAGACTCCAACCCCCTTAAAGAGCAAACAAATCGCCGAATACGGAGTTCTAGTCTGGCTGCTTACCAGTGACCCGAGTAGCACTAATCCGTAGTAATGGTATGGTAGAGCCGTAGCAGGTCCGAGCAATACCTACAGACATTCA
This sequence comes from Cordia subcordata, assembly GCA_028554755.1. Classification (NCBI taxonomy): domain Eukaryota; kingdom Viridiplantae; phylum Streptophyta; class Magnoliopsida; order Boraginales; family Cordiaceae; genus Cordia; species Cordia subcordata. The sequence goes on along the minus strand of JAPTOF010000051.1, from coordinate 101,044 downwards.
GGGCGATTCGCCGCAAACTACGGAGGAGTATTTCAATTTGCCAACTTTCAGACATGGAAATACGCGAGTCACAATGTGCCCTACGGCGACTCGTGCCAGTGTCGGGCTTGCAGCAGCCTAAGCACCGCCACGCGAAGTCTAAATTCAAGCCTCACACCTCCTTCGCATGTGTGAGCGACTCACGTCACCAAGAGCAGCGAGCACAGGTACTCAACGTGCCAAGACACGTACAACAGTGACTTTGATTCGACTACCAAACCATCAGCACCTACTCATTACATAGTCTTATAGCTCTGTTTTTCACTTTTCTCTTCTTCATCTGCATGTTCCAAGATCACTGGTCCCTCCTCTTTCGACCTCTCACCTTCCGCTCGTTCCGAATCAAAACAAGGGTATCACAGCTTCGCTGTCACGCTCACATCATTCATCGACCACTTCAAATCAGTCATCTTTCTTGGCTTTCGCATTCCAGACTCACCGGGAGTGACCCGAACGATAGTTGATTCGATCCGAATACCACAATGGCCTCGCTAGGGTTCCTGGGTAGCTTACGGGTGCCTTATCCGGACTATGAGCATGGCTTCTGGGGAAAGCAAACTTCGACCTTGAACTTCTGTGAAGAAGTACGGATACAAAATTCAATACTCTCTGCCATCACCAAACTAACAGCACCAACCAGGACTATGCGCTCTCCTACTACTGCGCCGAAGCCATCAACGTAAGCCGACCTTCCTGGGAACTCGCGACAGATTGACCTTAGATACTAATAAGCTGAGGATAGACAACGACCAATCTCCTCTTCCTATGGCTTGGTATCAAAGGCATTCGGAACTGCCTCCAACAAGGGCATGATGGCATATTCATATTGGCATTCCTAGGCTACCTAATCGTTGGGCTGGGGTCTGTTTCCTTTCACATGACTCTTAAATGTGAGTTTAAACACGCATGGAGACGAATAATGCGCTGACTCTCGAAGACCCGATGCAGCTTGTAGACGAGCTTTCTATGATCTACACCACCTGCCTGATGATGTACGCGAGCTTCGCCTACGCACGCTCGAGGTACTTCTCCTTCGTCTTGGGAGTTTGTCTCCTTGGCGTTGCGGGCTTCATTACTGTGGGTTTTTATTTCATAAAATCAGTCGACGAGGGTTTCTCATACTCACGCGTTTGTACCAGTTATGGTACCATCTCACCAAGGATCCCGTATTTCACCAAGTTATGTACGCCGGCTTGACGGCAACAGTCGTCTTCCGCAGCATGTGGGTGATGGAGTACCAGCTTCGACCTGCTCTGGTCTCCCGCGGGAGTGTCGATTCTCAGAAATTGCTGAGGAAGGTTTGGACCATGGTGGCCGTTGGTGAGATCTCCCCTGATGCTAGTCCAGCAGCTGAGCTATGTTTGCTTACACGCCTAGGTCTGGCTATTTTCATCGGCGGATTCGCTATTTGGAACCTCGATAACATCTTTTGCTCCCACATTCGGCGTCTTCGAAGGGCTATTGGGCTCCCTTGGGCTATCTTGCTGGAAGGTCACGGATGGTGGCACCTCATGACGGGAATCGGAGGTAAGTTCAGATCTACCTTGCACGCCGCTTCTTAGACTACATTCGCTCTGCTATTGGACGTCTTAGCTCACACATCTGGACTAGCTTACTGTTACATTACCTGGGGTATCTGGCTTCGGCGGTGTCTGGAGGGTCAGGAGCACCAGTACACTCTCCATTGGCCGAGCATCCTCACTTCTATGCCAGAAGTCCGCTACACCGAAGAGGTAGAGAATTTGCCACATAAGGCGCTGAACGGACACGCAGCGCCCAAATTCAAGAACATCTAAGGCCGCTGGATAGATCGGTAGGACGCTGGTTATTGCGTACGCGATCAACCCCTACGTAGACTTCTGTCTACAATTTAAAGCAAGGTAACAAATCAACGGCTTGTACAATGTTCTAGTATAGCATGGGAATAGACAGCGGCTGAAGATTAGCATGGAAGACAATAGACGTTGCTGCTTGAGGCCTTAGACCGCCAGTATTACCACAGCTGCCAGATTGGCAACCTCCTCGCTGGGTGCTTCTTGTGAGCAGACTCCCAGATTTGTCATATCATCCCCCAAATCAGATCAATACGGTCGTCGGTCTGGACGATGTGCGCAGATATCTTTGGTATCTGTGTGTTTAATCTCTACTTACACCACGGCCACTCGCGCCACATCTACTCGTTCACCGTTATATGGGCGAAGTAAAGTCAGTAGAATGATAGGTACAATAATATAGGCGCTTAGCCAGAAGAAGCGTATCATGGGATAGCCGGGACTATTGTTGTCTGGATACACATGAAGTATCCAAGCAGGAGCAGAGTTGTCGGTAGTCTGTTACAGCGAGCCCTGTCCTTGTTAATGAAGCCAGCCTCAGCACAAACTTTACATCTCAACGACTAAGCATCGACAATTGAGTAGACTACTGAAGTTGATATGGCTAGATTAGTAACCATTTCGTGATTAGAGGTGCGCTCGAGGGCTCGTAGGGAGCTACTGAAGCACATCATAGCTTGCGAAAAGGCTCGTTGGAGCATACACAAGTAGCTTGGGGCTTCTACCGGCTACCTTCGACGTGCACATAATTCTTATGCTCTTTTTCTGATTGTGGGCGTTCTCGAATAGGTGTGGTACTTTGGGGTAGGGTTTGCTTGCTCGCTTGGATACCTGTCCACAGCAGCCACGGGCCAGTCAGCTCTTGCAGAACCAGCGACAAGAGAGCATCAGCGGTCACAATCCCCCCAATATTATTCATTTCTGATTGGCAGGATTTAGTATACATGGAATCGTACTACTAATTTTCACGAAACCCTTAATATAAGGCCGTAAGGTAGGAACTCGAAAGGTAAAGTAGCCCTATTATATTTAAGGTAGCTATATAGATATAATAGTATTATAAAAAAAAAAATTTTATAATATTTAATATATATAATAAATTAATTTAAATAATTCTTATAATATATATAAAATTTAATTTATATTATATATTTATTATATATTTATTATATATTTATTATATATTTATTATATATTTATTATATATTTATTATATATTTATTATATATTTATTATATATTTTATTAAAAATTAATTTAATATTATAATTTATTTAAAATATTTTTATATATTAATAATAATATATAAAAATATTAAATAATAAAATAAAAATATTATTTTAATTTTTTTTTAAATAATTATATAATATAAATAAATAATATAAATAAATAATATAAAAATTTAATATTTATATTTTTAAAATATTAAATTTAAAAATAATATTTTTTAATAAATAAAAATAAAAATAATTATTTATTTTATTATTTTTATTATTTTTTTTAGTATTATTATTATTTTTATTTTTATTTTTATTATTTTTATTATTTTTATTATTTTTATTTTTATTATTTTTATTATTTTTATTATTTTTATTTTAATTTTTTAAATATTTTTAAAAATTTATAATAGTTATTATTAAATAATTATATATAAAAAATCTTAATTATAATTATAATTTAATTATAATATATAATTATAAATTAAAATAAATATAAAATAAAATAATTTTTTTTTTAAATTATATAAAATATTATATTAATTATTTAAATATAAATTATAAATTTAAATTATAAATTATTTAATTTATTAATTCATTATAATTAAATAAATATAATTTATTATAAATAATTTAAAGTATTTTTTTCTTAATTTAAAAATTAATATTATATTATATTTTAAATATATATAAAAATTATTTATTATTTTTAATAATTTTTTATAATAATTAATTTTTAAGTTACTTTTTTTAATTTATAATTTTTTTTTTAAAAAAAAAATTTAATTAATTAAATAAATAAATATATAATATTAAAAATATTATAATAAAAAATAAAATTATAAATAAAAACTTTATTTATATAATTTATAATTTTATAAAAAATTATTATAAAATTATTATAAAATTATTTAATTTATTTAAATTAATATTATTAATATTAATTATAATATTAAAGTTAAGTAATAACTTTTTATTAATATTAACTTTTATAAATATTAAATATTATTTTTAAAATATATTAATTTTTAACTTAAAAGTTATTCTTTAAGCTTTATTTTTTATTATAATACTTTATATTATTATAACCTATTATACGGCCTTTACGTTACTCTAAAATACCCCTACAAAATCTACCTAATTACATTAGGATTGCCTACAAGGACATGATCCCCAGGAAGGATTACTATAATAAGTACACTCCCTATACAACCTTTCGGATCATTAAGATCATGATACTCCTCGTAATCCTTGTAAATACTATAACTATATAGGACCTACGGGTTACCTTACATTTACTTAAAACTACTTAGCTATCAATAATATTATTAACGTTTAATTACCTACTAGTTCTATAACTTCAATACCTTTAATAATAATAACTACCTAATCTTATACTTATAACTTAACATACTTTAAACAATAAACCAATATCTATTCTACCTACCTTATAGTTAGACTAGACCTAAATATTATATATATTTATTTTTATTAATAATACTAATATACTTATTATAAATTTTATTAATTTTATAATAAATTTTTTTAAAATTATTAATATTTTTTATTAAGCCTAAGCTTATAATATATAAAAGCTTTAATAGTATTAATTTAAAGTAAATAATATTACTTATAAAATAAAATTTAATTTATAATAATAAATTAAGTTTAATAATAAATTTTTAATTATTTACTTAATAAAAAAGACTTTTATAATATTAAAACTATTTTTAGTTATAAGTATTAAGTAGTTTATTTTAATATAAATTAAAATATTTTTTGGTTTAAAAAATAATAAAAATAATAATAATTATTATATTATTTTTAACTTTTACTATAATAATAATTATAATTACTTAAGCTTATAAATACAAGACTTTTTTATTTATAATATTATTATTACTTTTATATTATTAATAAGATTTATTATTATATTTAATTAATATTAAAAAAAAACTTATATATTAAGTAAATTATAACTAAATTATAAGCTTTATTAAAGTTAAATTATTTAATATATTATAAGTAAATAATAATTTTAATAATTTAATTATAGTATTTATTAATATTATTAACTTAAAAATATTATATAATAATTATAGTTAATTTATAATTAAAAGTATATAAAAAGCTTTTTTAATAATTAAAAGTAAACTTAAGATCTTTATTATTAATTATTATACGTAAAAGACTTAAATATAGTACGTTAGGGGTCTGGAATGTGATGGTGTCAAGCTTGTATTCTCTGAGCTAGCTAGTACCGAGTCCTTAGAAGTAGTAACAGCAACAGCCAGTGTAGCGGAGGCCACGTGTATAGCTAGACCACAGCTGTAGCTAGTGTCCCCCGTGTGTAGCTACCCGGCTACATTAAATTTAAAAGTATTAAAGATTTTATTAAGCTTAAGCTTAATAATTTATATAGTATATATAATACTTTAAAATTAATAATACCTTTTTATTAATAAGATATAGTATATTTTAAAGTTAATTAAAACTATTAAAATTTTTAATAATTTATAAAAATAATATTAAAAAAGTTAAAAATAAATTTATAATAAAGTTTATAATAATTAATTATATTAAAAAAAAACTTAAATAAATTAATTTATATATTTTAATTTATATATTTTAATTTATATTATATAATTATTTTACTTTAAAATATAACCTTTATATTTATATTAAATATTTATAAGCTTTTTTAATAATATTTTATATTAAATATAGCTTAAATTTTTATAATATATATTTATACTTAAAATATTAACTTTTCTATATTATTTTTAAAAACTTATTATTAAATTTTTAAAATATATAATTTAATAACTTTCTTAATACTTTTATAATATAAAAGATTTTTATTATTTTAAATAATAATATATATTTTATAAATAATTAATTTTTAATTTTATTAATTTATATAATTATTTTATTTTTATTAAGGCTTAATAAATAAAAAAACTAATTTTATAATTATTACTTAAATTAAGCTATTTAATTATTAAAGATAATCTTTTTTATTAAAAAAATATATATAAATATAATTTTATTAAAAGCTTTTATTTAATTAATAAAAGATTATTTATTAAAATTATAATAAAATAAAATCTTATTATATATAATTTTAAGTTATAATATTATAATTTTTTATTAATATAAACTTAAATATTATTATTAAAGTTTAAGATTTTATTTAATTTTAATCTTTAAATATAATTTTTTTAATTCCTTAGTTTTTATTAATATTTTAATCTTATAGTTTTAAAGTAATTAAATAAGCTAGTTATAGTATAAAGTTAAATATTTAATATAACCTATTATATTAATATAGTTTTTAAAAGTATTAAAATATTATAAAGAAATAAATTTTATAAAGGTAGTTATATAATCTTATATAATAATTTTTTTATAATATTAATTTTAAAGCTTAATATTTATATTATTAAATAATTAATTTTATTTTTTTATAATATTATAAATATATTAAGTTTTTAAATTTTAAAAATATATTTTTTAAATAAAAATAAGCTTTAGTTATTCTTTTAAAAGAATTATTATATTATTAATATAACCTTTATAATATATTATATATAATTTTAGAATATAATTTATAAACCTTTAAATATAAATAAGGTTATTTTTAAATTTTATTAAGATTATTATAAGTTTTTTAAAGTTTTAATAATTAATTATACTAAAGTAATTATAATAATTTAAGTATATATTAAGTTAAAAAAGAAACTTTTATATATTAATAATTATAATAAATATATAATTAAATAAATTATTAAAATATTTTTTTACTTTAATAAAAAATAATTATTTAATATAATTACTTTATTAGATAATTTTAAATTAATAACTTTTTTTTTATCTTTAATATTTTTTTTTAAATCATAAATAAAAAAATAATAAATAAAGTAATTTTACTTATTTATTTAATATAATCTTTAAGAAGGGGATTTTTTACTAGTAGTTTTATCTTTTACTTTAGCTTAAAGAAGCTTTAAGTAACTATATAATATAGTTAAGTAGTATAAAGGTCTAATACTTATACCTTTAGGATAATAAATTAAAAAAAATAATAAACTTTTCCTATATAAAAGTAGCTATGGTATTTAATAATAATTGAAATTATATAAAAGCCTTGCTCCCTCTTAATCCCTGTTGCCTCTACCTATACAATTTAAATCCACTTGCCGTCTTATATACTCACCTATACCTACAACATACCTACAATTAAACGCCTATCTCTTTATAGCTTACGGCTACTAAATATACCCTCTAATAATCATTACCTTTAAGATAATATAAAGAATATCTATAGAATACTATACTACTATAACAGTTTGCTTAATATATAGTAAATAACGCTAAGCTTTACTAATAATAATAGTTAAAGAATTCTCTTAACTATTTATAACTTAAAGATCTTTCTTTTAATAATATAGCTTTTAAGATAAGATTAGTAACATATTAAGATTAAGATTAAGGCTTTAGAATAGCTTCTATATAAGCTAAATTACTATCTTAATCTTAATAACCTTAAAAAAAACTTTTTAAAAACTATAAACTTAAGTAAGATAACCTCTTAAATTATAAGCTAGCTATATAACGTGTCTTGTATAATTAATAGGGTAGTGGCCAAAAATCGTTAATAGTATAGTAAAAGGAATCAGGATCTATTAAAAGGAAAAAGCTAGATAACAACCTTAATCTACTATTCAATACTCTCGCACATAACTCTAAGTATATAAGGATATAATCTTTAAAATATTAATTATTATAAATTTTATTAAATAAATTATAATTCTTTTTATTTTAAAAATAAGGTTATTATAATATTTTATATTTTTATTAACTATTTATTAATAATACCTTTATTTCTATACCTTTTAATATTTTTATTAATTTAATATTTTAAAATATTAAAGAAAACCTCTTGATAAAGATTAATACTTTAACTATAAAGTCTTTATTAATATTATATATATATATATATATATTATTTTTAAATTTTTACTTAAGTAAGTTTAGGGTTTAGTTAATAATGATAAATATACTTCTTTAATCTTTAAAGAGATTAAATATTAATACTTTAAATAATATAAAAGCTATTATAATATAAATAAAATTACTTAAAAAAAAATATAAAATATTTTTAATATTTAATTTTATTAAAAATTTAAAAGTAATATTATAAATAAGAATATTTATTATATTTATTATTACTTTTATAACTTTAAATTTTAAGGTAATAAAAGCTATTAAGTTAACTTATTATAATATAATTACTATAAGTAGCTTTAATAATAAAGTAATTAAATTATTTTTTTAATATTAATAATTTAATTTTAACTTACTATTAGCTTAAATAATTAAATTTTAATTTATAATGTTACTATTAATAGATTATTAATAATTTAAGTATAGATTATATTTTAATACTTTATATTAAAAGTATAGTTTATCTTTTTTAAAAACTCTTTTTATTAAAAATAAATATTATTATTATTATTTATTTTAAGTATAATATAAATTATAATTATATTATAATTTTTTATTATTATAAGTTTTACTTTAACTTTTATATTAAAAATATATATAAATTATTAATTATATTAACTTTAATATAATTTTATATATAATTAATTATATTAACTTTAATATAATTTTATATATAATTAATTATATTTTATATAACTTAATAAAGGGATTATTAATTAAAGTTTTAGCTTTATAGTTTATAACCTAAGCTTATAAATAAATAGAATTAAATTAACTTTAGATTTATTTATTTTATAATCTTTTATATAAAATAAAAAAATAATAAAGTTAATAAACTTTTATTTCTTTTTAAATTTTTTTTTAATTAGTCTTAAACTAAATTAAGTAATTATATATTATAATTACTTTAAATCCTTTAGATTAACTAAAAACTTATTATAGTTTAAATTTAAGTATATTTTAAAAATCTTTTTTTAATACTATAAATATAATAATTCTTATATATAAATAATTTATTGATATATTTATATAACTTTTCTTAATAAGCTTAAGTAATAATATTATATTAACTTATTTAAAAAAATAAAAGTATAAGTTTATTATATTAATAATAGAATAGGTATTATAACCTATTTTATAGCCTTTATAGAGCTCTAAAATACTCTTATAAATTTCTATTAATTAATAATAGATTATAACTAGATAACTAGTAATCTAAAGGATTACTCCCTAAGTAAATATAATCTAAAGGATTACTCCCTAAGTAAATATAATCTAAAGGATTACTCCCTAAGTAAATATAATCTAAAGGATTACTCCCTAAGTAAATATAATCTAAGGGATTATAAATAAATAATAAGTAATCTACCTCTAGATTACTTAAACTAATATAGTAATTCTTATATAAATATTATAACTATATAAAACTTATAAGTTACTTTATATTTACTTAAAACTATTTAATTATTAATATAATTATTAACGCTTAGTTATTTACTTGTTTTATAACTTTAATACTTAACTATAATAATATAACTTTAAGTATTTTTTTAATATATTAAAATATAATTAATTTAAAAAGTAATTATTTATAGTAATGCTTAAAGGCTATATTATTTAAAGACTTAAAAGAAAAATAACCCCTTAAGTCTTTAAAACCTTAAAGTTATTTAAAAAATAAAAATAATTTATAAGATTTACTATATATAACCCTATATACTTAGACTTATATACGAAAGTATTAAATAGTATATTAAGGTTATTATCTAGCTTTTTCTTTTTAATAGATCTTGATTTCTTTTACTTATTAATAATTCTTAGCTACTACTTTATTAGTTATATAAGCTATATTATATAGCTAGCTTCTAATCTAAGGTATTATCTTACCTAGATTTATAGTTTTTAAGAATTTTTTTAAGGTTATTAAGATTAAGATAATAGTTTAGCTTATATAGAAGTTATTCTAAAGCCTTAATCTTGACCTTAATATACTATTAATCTTATCTTAAAAGCTATATTATTAAAAGAAGGATCTTTAAGCTATAAATAACTAAGAGAATTTTTTAACTATTATTATTAATAAAACTTAATATTATTTACTATATATTAAGTAAATTATTATAATAATATAGTATTTTATAAATATTTTTTATAGTATTTTATAAATATTTTTTATAGTATTTTATAAATGTTTTTTATAGTATTTTATAAATATTTTTTATAGTATTTTATAAATATTTTTTATAGTATTTTATAAATATTTTTTATAGTATTTTATAAATATTTTTTATAGTATTTTCTAAACATTTTTTATATTATTTTAAAATAATAATTATTAAAGGGTATATTTAGTAGTTATAAGCTATAAAATTTTTTTTTAATTATAGGTATATAATAAGTATAGGTAGGTATATAAGATAATAAATAGGTTTAAGTTATATAGGTAAAGGTAATAAAAATTAAAGAAAATAAGGCTTTTATATAACTTTAATTATTATTAAATACTATAATTACTTTTATATAATAAAAGTTTATTATTTTTTAAATTTATTAATTTTAAAAATATATTACTTGACTATATTATATAATTACTTAAAGCTTTTTTAAGGTAAAATAAAAAATAAAATTATTAATAAAGAGTTTCTTTTTTACTATATATAAAGTAACTTAAAGCTTTATAAATTTTTTTTAAAAACTTTTTATTAATTTTATTACCTTAACTTTTTTTAACTATATATTAATTATAAAATTTATTTAAATTATATACTTATTATTATAATATTTATTATATTTATTATTTATTTAAAAATATATTTTATAAATTAGTAAAATTATTTTTATTTTTATTATTATTACTTAAAAAATAATTTTTATTAATATTTTTATATAATCTTAATAATTATATTTATTAAAATAATAGCTTAAAGAATCCTTAAGTATCTTTTTATAATAGTATTACTTTTATCTTTAATATTTAAAAATAATATTTAAAATTATAAAAAGTTTTTAAAATTTCTATTTTTATAATAATATTAATTATTTTAATAATAATTATTTTATTAATATTAATTATTATAATAATAGTTTTTTTTAATAATATTATTTATTTTTATAATATATATTTTTATAATAATAATCTTTAAAGTTATTATAATAATTATAATATTTAGTATTTATATTATATTTATATTTTTCTTAAATTCTTAACTATATTATAACTTTTAATATAATTATTTAAGTATAATATAATTAAATATTAATAATTTATAAAAATCTTAATTTATTATTTAATTATAATTTTTAATAAATAATAATTATTAATTTATATAATTTTAATATTACTTTCTTTATTATATAAAATATATATTTAATATTTATTAATTTAATAAAAATAACCTTATATTTTATAAATATTATAATTAAGTTATTATTATTATTTTAGTTTTATTAAGAATATTCTTTATTATTATAAGTATTATATATATTAATTTATAAAAATATAAAATAACTTTTAATTTTTTTAATAAAGAAAGTAATAAAATATTTTATTAAATATTTTTATCTTAATATTAAAGCTTTTATTAAATTTATTTAATAATTACTTTATTTAATAAATTATTCTAATATTTTATAAAGTTATATTTAATTTATATTTAATTTATTTTTAATTTATTTTAATTTATTTTTAATTTATATTAATTTTATTTATTTTAATAAGTATTAAGTAAATATAAATATATATATAAATATTAAAGACTTATTAAATAAAATTATAATATTTTATTATAATTATCTTAATATTTAGGATTAAAACCTTTAATTAAATTATACTTTAATTTTTTCTTAATAATTATAAATAATAAGTTTTTAGCTAAAGGTCTTTTAAATAATTAATCTTACTTTTATATAATTATAATTACCTATGGATTTTTACTAATTAAGAAAATAAATAATATTCTTTATAATTAAAGTTTAATTTATTATTTTTAAGATCTTTAAAGAAATTTATTACTTACTTATATTAAAATATTACTTTACTTTTAAATTCCTTAAATATAGTAAAGTTATAATTTTTTTAAATTAATCTTTTTAGGCTTTAATATTATTTTAAATATATTAAGTAAATTTTCAGAATTAAAGCTAGGTATATTGATTTTAATTAAGCTAAAAAAACCTATAAAACTTTTATAATATATTTTTTCATATTTCTTTATATATAATAAACCTTAGGTTTTTATTAAAAGTATTTATTATTACTTAATAAAAGTTTAATAAAGTATTAATAATAATTTTTATTTTCCTTAATAAATTTTTTAATAATTCTTAGTATTTATTATTATTTAAAATAATAACTTAAATAATATTAAATAATTAAAATTCTATAAGTTAACTATTTTAATAAAGTTAATTTATATCTTAGTAGTTTTTAATAATTTTAAAACTTATATTAATTAAAGATCTTATACTTAATTATTAATTAAATAAATATTATTAATATATATAAATAAAATTATTTTATAAAAATACTTTAATTAAATTAAAAATATTATAATAATAATTATTTTATTTAATAAAAAGAATTAATAGTTTGTTATATTTTTTTAATATTAATAATAAAAATTTAAACTTTTCTTTTTTTTTATTAAAATCTTTATTTAAAATAAGCTTTTTTTTATAATATTAAAGCTACTGAGTATATTATATTTTTAGTTTTTATTTTTTAGTACTAATCTTTTAAATCTTTCTTTAACTTAATTTACTAGTAGTAAACTAAAAATTAAAGTACTTTTAAAGGTTTTTTTATATTTACTATAATTATAAGTCCTTTAATTATTAATAACTATAGTAAGTAAGTTTTTTAATAAAAAAATACTTTAAAGTATTTTTTATAAAAAAGCTTAAAATAAAAATTAAGTAATAAAGCTATTAATAAAGTATTAATAACTTATCTTTATATTTTACTATAGTTTAAAAAGATTATATATTACTTTTATAAAAGATTTATTATAAATTTATATATCTTTTTATATAGATTTACTCTAGTTAAAAAAAGGCTAGGTTATTTAGTTTAAGTTATTAAAATTTTTAATTAAAAATAATAATATTAAACCTAGCTAGTAAGTTTTAAATTAATTAAAAAATTATAATCTTAATAATATATTTATAACTTTAAGAATTAAAAGTTTAAAGATAATAAAAACTAAAACTTTAATAATTATAAATTATTAAATATTTTTTTTTATAAATTTTTACTAATTATACTAAAACTTTTATTTAATAATTATTAAAGATAGCTTTTATAACTTTAGTAACTTTAATAATAATAATAATAATAATAATAATTATAATAATAAAATATAAAGTAAATATTAATAGTTTTTATAATATAGATAGTTTAATTATAAAACTTAATTTATTAAATAATATTTATATTATTTATAAAAATAGTTTATTTATAGTATTTAGGTTCTTTAAAAAAACTTAGTTATAATTTTAAAAAAAACTTAGTTATAATATAATATTTATATTTATAAGTTTCTTTTTATTTTTTTAATAAGTTTAAGTAATAAAGTTATTAATTTTTAAATCTTATAAATTTTATTTTAATAAAAGATTTTAATTTATAATAAAATAATATAAATAGAACTTTAAAATATTTAATTTAAAATTATTAAAGAATTATTTATAAAATTAATTATAATATAAAACTTAATAAAAATATAAAATTTTAATTTTTTTATATTTTAAAAATTTAATAATATAAACTTTAATTTTTTATAGATTATATTTTATTTATTTTAATTAAACTTTTAAAGAATTAAATATAAAATTTAAATATATATAAATTATAAGAATATTAATTATTTTTTATTAATATTAAATAATTCAGAAAATAATAAACTAAATAAATAAAATATTTTTATATAATATTTATTAAATAAAATAAAATAATAAATTAATTATAAACTAAATATTTATATTAATTATAAATTTAACTTATTTTTAAAAATATTATTAAAAATTATATTATTATTATTTTATAAATAAAATAAAAAAATTATAAAAATAGAAAAAATTTTAAATAAAAATAAAATAAATTATAATTTATATAAATTATTTTAAAAATAAAATTATATAATTTTATATTTACTTTATTAAAAAAATCCTTTATTAATATTATTAAAACTTTAAAAATTAATTATATTTATTTATATTTTTAATTTTTTTAAAATATATATATATATAAAATAATTAAATATTAAAAAAAGTAATTTTTTATAAATAATTTTATTATTTTTAAAAACTTAAGAAGAATTTAAGTAATTTTATAATATTATAAAATGATATTAAAGTTTTATATTATATTTTATTAAAAAAATTAATTAATAATTTTATTTTTATTTTATTTAAAAAAACTTTAAGTAATTATATAATATAAATAAGTAGTATAAAGATTTAATGTTTATATTTTTAAAATAATTAATTTGAAAAATAATAAACTTTTATTTTATAAAAATAATTATAATAATTAATAATAATTAAAGTTATATAAAAGTTTATTTTTTTAACTTTTATTATTTTTACTTATATAACTTAATCTATTAATATTATCTTAAGCTCTTATATATATATATAATACATACTTATTAAGTATTAATCTCTTACTTATATATAGTTCTTTAGAATAACCTTTAATATTATTAAATTAAAGATAATATTAAAAAGCTTTATTAAAGATTATATTATAATTATAATTTACTTAATATATAATTTATAATATTTAACTTTATTAATAATAATAATTAAAAGATTATTTTAATTATTTATAGCTTAAAGATTTTTTTTTATACTTAATATTTAAAAAAGTAAAATTATTAAAGCTTAAGATTACTTTTTATATAAACTTAATAATTATTTAAAACTTAATAACTATAAAAAAAAATTCCTAAGGAATATATACTTAGGCTAGATAATAATTTAGATTATACCTTAATTATATAATATAGTCTTTATAATTAATAATATAATATTTTTAAAAAATAAATTAATAAAAATATTAAAATTAATTTAAAAAAAGCTAAATAATAACCTTAATTTATTATTTAAACTTTATATATATAATTAAAAGTATATATATAAAGTCTAAAGATATAAATTTTATAATAAATTATTATTATAAAAATATATATATTAAAATTATATAAAAGCTTTATTATTTTTAATTTTTATTATTTTTATTTATATAATTTAATTTACTTTTATTATTTTAAGTTTATATATTTAAATATATATATATATAATTTATTTATTTTTATTAAATAATAATTTTTTATTTATATATAAATTTTAAAGTATTTTAAATTAATTATTAAATTAAAAATTATATTAAAAAGCTTTATTAAAAATTATATTATTATTTTAATTTTAATAATTTTTAAAAATAATTTAAAAAAAAATTAAATAAAATAATATTTTTAATTTTTTTAAAAATTATATAATATAAAATATATAAATAATAAAATAATAATTAAAAAATAAACAAAATTAATAAAAATTTATAAAAAAGTTTTTTATTTATTATATATTATTCTTATATATAATTAAATAATATAAAATATTTTTAATTATTTATTAATTTATTATTTATATAATTTTAATTATTTTTAATAATTATTAAATAAAAAATAAATTAAAATTTATATAATTATTATATTATTTTAATATATAAAATATAATATTAAATTTTTATTAATATTAATAATTATAAATTTTTAAAATTATTTTTATATAATAAAAATATTTTTTTATAAAAATTTTATTATTTTAAAAATAAAAATTTAAATTTTTATATTATTTTTTATATTATAAAATTATTTTATAAAATTTTTATTTAAAATAAAAATAAAATTATTTAATAAAAATTATTTTTTATTTTTATAATATTTTTATATATAATTATAATATATTAAGTTTTCTAAATATAATATTAATAAATTTACTTTATTTTAATTAATTAATATTAAATATATAAAAATAATAATAAAATAATTAATATAATAAAGATTATATATATAGTTTAATATAATTATAATCTTTTAATTATAAAGTAAGTAAAATATTTTAAATTATTTATAATATATTATATTTACTTAATTATAATTAATTAAAGAATTAAATAACCTATAGCCTAAGGCTATAATTTATACTTATAAAAGTTAATACTATAACCTTAAAAAAAGATTCTCTTATTTTATATTTATTTTAATTTATAATTATATTTTATATAATAATAATTCTTATAATTATCCTTTTTAAATTATTAAAGTATAATTAAATATTAATTAAT
Source organism: Cordia subcordata (assembly GCA_028554755.1). Taxonomy (NCBI): domain Eukaryota; kingdom Viridiplantae; phylum Streptophyta; class Magnoliopsida; order Boraginales; family Cordiaceae; genus Cordia; species Cordia subcordata. The sequence continues at coordinate 84,603 of JAPTOF010000051.1, read as the reverse complement.
ACTATTATTAATATTTAAGTACTTAAGTTTAATTATATTAATTAAAAATAAGCTTTAGTTATTTTTAAAAATTAATATAAGTTATTTCTTTAATATATATTATAACCTTTATTATTAAAAATACTTTTATTTTTTACCTAAAAGTATTATAATTCTATAATAATTATTAATACAATTATAATTTATTATAAAAAGCTTTAAATCTTTAATAAATTAAACTTTAATTATAAATTTTAATTCTTAAATCTTTATTAATATAATAATAATAATAATAATAATTTAGAAAAGATATAAAATAATTTTTAATATTAATTAATATTAAATATTTATATATAATATTAATTTAAATTATTAATATTATTTGATTTAATTAAATAGTATAATTTTAAATATATATATAATAATTTTAATAAATAAACTTATAATATAAAATATTAAAAGAATTTAAAGAATTTTATAAATAAATTTTTTTAAATACTATATAAATATATTATTATTTAAATATTTTCTATTTTACTATTAAATAATCTCAATTTATTTTAAAAATCTTAATAAAGTAATAATTTAATTTAAAAAAAATTATAAAAGTTAAATAAAAATAATATTTTATTTATTACTATACTTTACTTAAATTAAATTATAGCTTTTAATTATATCTATAATTATATAAAAATAAAAGAGTATTATTATTATAAACTTTATAAATAATAAAATAAAATAACTATGTAAAGTATTACAATAAATAATTTTAACTTATTTTAGCTTAATATAAAGTATCTTTAGTTACTTAATTTTATTCTTTTAAACTTTTTTCTTTTTCTATATTTAAAAAAGTATTAGTTACTTTTAGTTAAATTATATTATTATATTAAACTTAATTTATAATAAGGTATTTTTTTAATTTTATAATATTTATTATTAATTTATTTTTAAATTATATATTTTATAAAATTAAAATATTATTTTTATAAATTATATATTTTATAAAATTAAAATATTATTTTTATAAATTAATTAAGTTTATAATTTTATTATTAATACTTAAGTAAATTATTTTTATATTTATTTTATATACTTATTAATATTTTTAATATTTTTATAGTATAGTATATTAGGGGTCTATACTATAATAGTATTAGGCTTATATTCTCTAAGCTAGTTACTATTAAGTATATTAAAGTAATAATAGTAGCTAGTATAATAAAGGCTATATATATAATTAGACTATAGCTATAACTAGTATCTTCTATATATTATTACCTAGCTATATATAATATTTTTATTATTTAAGTATTTTTCTTATTCTTTTTTATTTTATTATTATATATTAATATTTATTTATAGTCTTTAGTTTTTTTTAATATACTTATAATAACTTAATATATATATATTATTATTATTTTTAAGTATTTTATTAATTAAATTCTATTATGAATTATTACAAAGTTTATAATACTTAATCTTTATAGTATTTATATAATTTAATTTTCTTAATATAGTATTATAAGTCTTTATTTTTATTTTAATCTAAAAGCTATATATTAATTATAAAATAACTATATATATTAGCTTTTTAATATAATTATAATTATTAAATTATAATATAATATTAATTTATTATAAATAATTATTATATTAATTAATTTATTATTTATTAATTAGTTTTATTTTTTTAAGTATTTTAATATATTATAATATTTATATATATATATAATATTAAAAATTAATTATAAATTTAATATAATATTAATTAATATTATTATTAAATTTATTTATATTATCTTTAAAATCTATAAAATTAATATTTTTATTTTATAATTTATAAAAATAATTAATTATTAATAATAAAGTATAATTATTTATAAAATTATAATTAATTAATATATTTATTTTATATTTTTATATTTAAATTTTTAATATTATTTTTATTAATTTATTTATATATATAATAACTTAAGTTCTTAAATTAAACTTATTTAAATTATAATTTTTATAATTAAAATTATTATTTTTAAATATTTAATAATAATATTAAAATAATTATTTTTAATATAATAATAATATTAAAGTTTAATTTTTATTTAATAATATTTTTAAAAGTTTTTTTATATTTATATTTTAATTTTTAAATTATAAATAATAAATTATATATTTTAATTAAAATTATATATAAAAAAATTTTAATAAAAAATTATTATTTTTTAAAAAAATTAAAATTAAAATTTTATTTATTATATTATTAATTAATTTTAATTAATATTTTAATAATTATATATATTATATTATATAATTAATTTATAATTTAAAATATTATTTTATTAATTATATAATTTATATTATATAATTAATTTATATTTAAATTTTATTTTTTAAAATATTTTTTTTAAATTTTTAAAATTAAAATAATAATTTAATTTATATAAATATTTTTAAATTTTTAATTTTAATTTTAATATATTATTAATTTAAATTTTAAAATTATATTATTAAAATTATTATAAAAATAAAATTATTAATAATTAAAAATATTTTTTAATTATTATTATTAATAAAATTTAATATTATTTATTATATATTATATAAATTATTTAAATAATATAATATTTAAAATATTTTTATATTATTTTAATAATTATTATTATTAAAAAAATATTTTATAATTATAAATTATAAATTATAAAAAAAACTTTTTATTAATATATTATATATATTAATAAATATAAAAAAATTATATAAATAAAAATTAAAAAAATTATATAATTTTAAGTATTATTAAATATTTTAATTATTTTTAAATAATATATATTAATTATTTTATAAATTTTTTATTTTAAAAATATAAAAATAAAACTTTTATATTATTTAATTATATTATATATTTATTTTTAAAAAAACTATTTTATTAATAATTTTATTTTTATTTTAATTTAAATTTTTTAAAATAATTATATAATATAATTAAATAATATAAAATTTATAATAATATATATATTTTTAAATAAAATATTATATTATTATAATAATTTATTTACTATATAATAAATAATATTAAATTTTATTAATAAAAATTATCTTTTTAATTATTTATAATTATAAATATTTATTTTAATAATATAATTTAAAAATAAAATTAATAATATATTAAAATTAAAATTAAAACTTTAAAATAATTTTTATATAATTAAAATTATTATTTTAATTTTAATAAATTTAAAAAAAAAATCTTTAAATTATAAATATAAATAAAATAATAATTTAAATTATTACTTAATTATATATTTTAATTTATATAATTAATAAAATAATAATTAAAATTAAATAATAAATAAATTTTTTTTTAAAAAAAAAATAAAAAGAAAATATTTTTAATATATTATTTAATATTTTTATTTATAAATTTTAAAAAATAAAAAAACTTATATTAACTTAGTATTTATTTTTCTTACTTTATAGTTAGACTAAACCTAAACATTATATCTATATCTCCTTATCTCTTAACTTATTATACCTATCAATATACCCTTGAGTGCTCTTACCGAGGTATTTTCAAATGGTAAGCATACCGCTTGGGAGGCGGCGCGGCTACGAAGCCCGGGCATGGCTCCCTGGCTGGCCTACGGCTCAACATGTAGTCGAGGGTATCGTCACTCAGGCGGACTCTCCCCGCAGCTGGCTTGCCTTTATCTCGAGCAGCTAAGAAGTGGTCAATGGCGCTCGTTCAAACTGGGAGTTACTAAGCATCACGAGTCGGCAAGAGTTGACATTACTTCGGCATTGGGTATGATGGCCACCAACTAACCGTCCCCCCGGTTTAGGCTCGTGCCGGCTATTAAGGTTATTCCTGCATACCCCGCGCGCCATGGTATGTTGCCTCACTTTCCCTTGGTGGGAAATCCACAATTCGATGTTGCTCCGGACTTCGACAGCCGCTATTCCGGGTGGTGCTTGGGATTTCATGGTGCCGGTTAGTAGGCCCAGCGGTTTGGATGACCCGTTGGCTGGACAAGAGAGCGGGAATATATGGACGCGCATGTTGTTGGATGGGTGCAACAACGCCAGTATCCTCCCCTCAGAGAGGAGAAGCGGTCTATAAGTAGCGTCTGTAGCCTGGTGGCTCGATAGTCAAGCCCACGATCCTGTACCGCGAGGCGCTCCTCGAGCCATCCAACCAAAAGCAAGTCAGTTTTCACCAGCCGGAGCCCGTTAGTCACCCCGAGACCATGAAGAAGACTGCCAGCGATGCCCGCGAGGATGGCATCGAAGCGACCACCACGGCGGTGGACGACCTTGGGAAGCCCGACCTGGTTAATCGCCTCGGCACAAAGCAACTAGCCGTGGAATCCGTGGCTCTCGCAGATGCTATTGCCAAGGATGCGCCCAATTATAAGTCAGCGACCCAGCTGAAGCTGTACGCGATGATGGCTTTGTGTGTTCTCAATGGTATCATGAACGGCTACGACGGGTCAGTCATGAGTGCCATCAACGCCATGGACCCCTTTCAGGACCGATTCAAGATCGGTATGACTGGCAACCTGAATGGGGCTGTCTTCTCAATCTATACGGCTGGGAGCATCCTAGGCAGTCTTGGCTGTGGCTATATCATGGATCGCTGGGGCCGGAGGGCGGGCATGTTCTTTGGAGCCACCTTCATCGTCCTGGGCTCCGCATTGCAGGCGAGCAGCTATCATCTTCCCCAGTTTATGATCGGTCGGTTCATTGTCGGCTTTGGCAACCCTATGTGTGCCACTACAGCAGCTGTATTCCTGGTCGAAATGTCATATCCTACCTGGCGTGGACTAGCTGGTGGACTCTACAACGTTCTTGGATGGAACATTGGCGCTAACAGTATGTTTGAAGTCTCATGATTGACTATTCTGCAACATGACTAACCGGATGTTCAGTTGCTTCGTGGTCTTGCTATGGCACAAACTACATCACCAACGACTGGAGCTGGAGGATCCCTTATATCATCCAACTTGTCTTCCCCAGCATCGTCGTCTGCTTAGTGTGGTTCCTGCTGCCAGAAAGCCCACGCTGGTTATGGGCGCAAGGGCAAACGGAGAGGGCCAAGAACATCCTCATCAAGTACCACGGCAATCGAAACGCCGATTCGGCCCTCGTGAAGCTCGAAATTCAGGAGATGCAGGAATCACTAGAAGCCGAGCAGGAAGTTGCTAACAAGAATTGGAATTACAAGATCCTCGTCAACAACCGACCCAACCGACTTCGCATGTGGCTGCTGATGCTTGTAGCGGTCTTTGCCAACTTCATTGGTGGCTCCGTTATCTCGTACTACCTTCCGGCCATGGTACAGGGTATCGGAGTCACGGATTCCAGGCGCCAGTTGCTGCTTAACGGCATCAACACTATCATCTCCTTCATCGCCGGCCTTTTCGGCTCCTTCTTCGTCGATCGCTTTGGTCGCCGGCCTCTGTTCTTGTGGGGAACCTTCCTCACAGGACTGGTGTACATTCCAATCAATGTTCTGGCGGCTAGGGCTGAGACTTATGAAGATGGTGCTATTCCCAAGTCTCAGGGATACGCTTTCATCGCCATGATCTTCACTTACGGCATTTTCTGGGGATTCTGTTGGACGCCGCTGCAAGCCCTCTACCCCGCGGAGATCCTCAACAACGAGATTCGCGCCAAGGGCATGGGTGTCAAGGGCTTGCTCACTGGACTCTCCAGCTACATCAACACGTATGGCACATCGGTTTCGTTGAATCAAATCGGATGGAAAACTTACACGATCTTCCTGATCCTACACTTCATCCACAACGGACTCATGTGGCTCTCTTGTGTCGAGACCAAGGGCCGCACCTTGGAAGAGATTGACGAGATCTTCAACGACCCCAAACCCGTGAAACGCAGCAAGCAGAAGACGGAGGTCATTGCGGGACGCGGCGTCGGTATCCAGGTGAAGGGAGACGCTTAGGTGCGGTCCGAGAGGTGGATGCAGGTGTCGAGGACGGGGAAAGGATGCTTCTTCAAGGACTAGATGAGTCATTTCAGAGTACACTCTGGCGCACTTGCGATTGTTAAACATTACGGATACACGATTCTCAATACACGGTTTTGTCGTATACCTGTATCAGTAGAAAAGGAGTTCAGGGGCTAACCTGCTGTTTACTGTGGCGCTAGCCCCACCAAGTGAGGCTTAGCCGGTACATGCGGTACCTGCTGGGGTACCTGCACGCGAGCAAACGGTCAGGTACCGCCTACCACGTCAGAGCAAGTGCATGCCACTGCACCCTGGAATTTACAACTTGTCCTTTTCGAACGCCGCCAACCCTGACCGCCCGATTCTCAAACCTGACACCGACGCTTTGATGGCAGCATCACGGTCTCCAACATTTCCGAGCGACCTTTGAGTGGAGCATCTTTCTCTCTGCTCTTACTCTGTCTCTTTTTGCAATCATCCAGCATTTTCCTGGACTCTCTTACACTTCGAATAAATACGTGCTTGTCCACTGACCGCGCTCGCGGCGCACCTTTCCTTCCTGTCGCAATGGCACGCAGATCCTCGAGAGCGTCACCGCTGTCGATACTCCTCGGCTGTGTGTTCTTCCTGCCCGCACAGGTCTTCGCTGTGTCAGCCGTGTTGGGAGTAGACCTTGGCACCGAGTACATCAAAGCAGCACTGGTGAAGCCCGGCATCCCACTTGACATTGTCCTGACGAAGGACTCTCGGAGGAAAGAGACAGCCGCCGTGGCTTTCAAGCCCTCGCGCTCCGAACTCCAAGATGGCGAATACCCCGAACGACTCTACGGCTCCGATGCCATGGCCCTCGCCGCCCGATTCCCCGCTGAAGTCTACCCCAACCTCAAGACTCTCCTCGGTCTTACTGTCGAGGACCCCGTCGTGCAAGAATATGCTGCCCGCCACCCTGCTTTGCGGCTTCAGCCACACTCCGATCGCAATACAGCGGCGTTCAAGAGCAATGCTGTTTCAGAGAACGAGGGCGTTTGGCTGGTGGAGGAACTGCTCGCCATGGAGCTACAGAGCATCCAGAAGAACGCCGAATTAGCGGCTGGTGAAGGCTCGACAGTCAAATCTATCGTCCTGACGGTGCCGTCTTTCTACACCACAGAGGAGAAGCGAGCAGTACAGATGGCAGCAGAGCTGGCAGGCCTCAGGGTTCTCAGCTTGGTCAGTGATGGTTTGGCGGTTGGTCTGAACTACGCAACTAGCCGACAGTTCCCAAATGTGAATGAGGGCGCTAAACCGGAGTATCATATGGTCTTCGATATGGGCGCTGGTTCTACAAAAGCTTCTGTCGTGAAGTTCCAGAGCCGAAATGTAAAGGACGTTGGCAAGTTCAACAAGACGATTCAGGAGGTTCAGCTTCTAGGCAGCGGCTGGGATCGCACACTTGGCGGCGATGCGCTCAACAGTCTCATCGTTGATGACATGGTGTCTCAATTTGTTCAGTCAAAGGCCGCTCAGAAGATCTCTGCCACTGCAGAGGGTGTGAAGGCACATGGGCGAGCTGTAGCGAAGTTGACCAAGGAGGCTGAGCGAATTCGTCATGTGCTCAGTGCCAACCAGAACACAGCCGCGAGCTTCGAGAGTCTCTACGAGGACGTTGACTTTAAATACAAGATCACGAGGGCCGAGTTCGAGATCATGGCTGAAGGACACGCAGCTCGAGTCAGTACTACCATCTCTGATGCGCTGCAGATGTCTGGGCTTGACATTGCCGATGTTGACTCCGTCATCCTGCACGGCGGTGCCTCGAGGACACCTTTCGTTCAAAAGGCTCTGGAGGCCATTGTTGGCTCCTCTGAGAAGCTCCGCTCGAACGTGAACTCAGACGAAGCCGCCGTATTTGGTGCAGGCTTCCGCGCGGCTGAGCTTAGCCCCAGCTTCCGAGTCAAGGAAATTCGCATCTCTGAGGGCTCATCATACCCAATTATGATGAAATGGACTGGCAAAGGTGGCAAAGAGCAGAACCAGCGCCTGTGGACACCGATATCTCCAATGGGCGGTCCTGCGAAGGAATTCGCCTTTGTAGAGGAAGAAGACTTCACTGTTTCCTTTTATCAGCAAGTTGGGTCCTCCGCCAAGGATATCACGTCCGTCGCCACTACAAACCTCACTACCAGCTTGGCGTCTTTAAGAGAGAGGTTCCCCTCTTGCGTGGACTCTGGCATTTTCTTCCGTGTTGGCGCTCAGCTCAATGGTGATAACGGAGAAGTTGAAATCGTCAAGGCCGCGGTCGAATGCGAAGCGGAGGTCAAGGAAGGCTTGATGGATGGCGTCAAGAATCTGTTTGGGTTTGGGAAAAAGGATCAAGAGCCCCTCGGCGAAGGCGAAGAGGCTGTCGATGCGGGGACAGTGGGCTCAGCCGATGGTTCTACCGATGAACCGGAGGCATCCTCGGGTGCTGATGCCGAGACCTCTGAATCTCCAGCTGTCGACGATGCCGCTGCAGACCCCTCGGGCTCAGTGGAGGAGCTCAAGGCCGACGCAAAGAAACTCGAGCTCGTCTCGATTCCCGTGGGGTTTGTTAAGCAGAAGCTAGGGACAGCTGAGCTTTCCTCAACACAGCTGGCGGCAACCAAAGATCGTCTAAAGGCCTTCGCGGCATCAGACAAGGCTCGGTTGCAGAGAGAGGAAGCCCTCAACCAGCTCGAAGCCTACACATACAAGGTTCGCGACCTTCTCGAGGATGAAGCGTTCGTCGCCGCCTCGACCCAAGATGAGCGAACAGCACTAAGCGAGAAGAGCAATGACATCAGTGAGTGGCTGTATGGCGACGGCATCGAAGCCAGCAAAGAAGAATGCAGAGCAAAACAAAAGGAGCTTCACGAGCTGGCTAGCCCTGTCCAGAAACGGGCAAGCGAGGCTGAGAAGAGACCGGAGCTCCTGTCTAAGCTCAAAGAGACGGTGCAGAAGACGGTTGAGTTCGTTGACCTCACCCGCAAGCACATCAACGATTACGAGGAATGGCACGCTTCAAATTCGGCAAAATCAGCTGAATCTGCGGAGATGCCAGATGGCGATTTTGAAGATGTCGAAGACGACGCCTCGGGAAACACCATGGAGGACGTGATCGAGGAACGCGGACCCGTGCCTCCTCTGTACAAGCACGAGGATCTCGATGAGCTGGAAAAGATTACGACCTCGGCGAACGAGTGGATCCAGGAGATGGAACCCAAGCAAGATGCTTTGCCCATCACCGCTGACCCCGTTCTTCTTGTGAAGGACCTGCAGTCTAAGCTGCAGAAGATCGAGCAGGTTGGCAAAGACCTCAGCTTGAAGGGTGTGAAGAACTTCGAGGACAAAAATAAGAAGGCCAAAAAGGACAAGAAGAAGGCTAGCAGCAGCAAGACGGACAGCGCCGACCCGTCACAAAAGACGATCAAGGTAGGAGATCGATCTTTCACTCCCGAAGAACTGGAAGACATGATCTCGGGCATGACTGACGATGATTGGAAGAAGGTCGAAGAGCAGGTGAAGGAGCAAGAAGCTCAGAAGGAGCAGGCGCAGGAGCGTGAGCAGCATGAGCATGATGAGCTATGATTTGATACTTGGGCACTGGTCACATTCATACCTACCTACTTAGAGGCCACATAGAGACGTGGCGGCCAAAAAGCCTGATTTACAGCTTCACGAGACCGTTCCTTTATAACTTTTCGTGCAACGATTGACATCCAACCTTGCGGCCCACCTGCAAAACACGGTGCCCGTCTTCGTTTGGGTGAAGCGAGGCGACGTGTTTAGTCTTCGAGCGGTACAAAGCGATGCGTCCCGAGACCTGGTGATACAGAAGACACAGACAAGATGGGATGCCACGGCGTTGAAGCGCACTGCATCAAGCCGCCTGTCTCCGAAGCTCGCACAATGGTGTGTTTTGTATGGTTGGGGGAGATACCAAGGATGCTAAGGACTGTCTGTGATTCATACGCTGCACGGCTCCCAGCATCAGGCATGCACGTATACACGCAGCCCCTTTTCTTCTTGCGGATGGCTGCTACCAACTCACAGGGAACTGAGGTGCTACAGCACTATAGCGCCTTGATCTCTGACCGACCTGTTTCATCTTGCGATACCGTCTCGTCCACTTACTTCATTTCTGGCTCAGCTCGTTGCCCCAGTTCCTAGGCCTGAAAAGCTCTACCTCACCTCACCCTCCGCTTGATCTGCCCTGAGCTTCCAATAGACCCATTCACTTGACCGTCCATCAGGATCTCTTTTCTCAACCTTCTCACTCGTTCTCGACCAAGCTCTAATTTTGACACGGACATTCACCATGCGAGCCTTTCTCATCATCGCTTCCGTTGCGGGCGCGTCAACCGTCCTCGCCTCGGAGCACAAGAAGCGGGATCCGAACAAGAGCTTCACATTGTCTGTGTCAGAGAAGCCACGCGCTCGCGACTACATTCGCGACTGGGCTGCCGCTCACAAGAAATGGGGCAAAGGTGTCCCGGAGAGTGCCATCTCAGCCTTCTCACTCAAAGATGACGGCAAGATCCCTACTCAGCTCTAGTGTGCTTGCGTGAAATAACTGTTACTAACGCAAATTGGCAGATGGTCGCGTAGACGTGGAGCCTCTCAACAACGACGACCTCTACATTGCGGACATGGAAATCGGCAATCCGCCCCAGACAGTGAAGATCGCCATCGACACCGCTTCGTCTGACTTCTGGGTGCAGTCCTCCGACACGGAGTACTACTACAACCAGGACGGGCCTTGGGCGCCACAATACGAGCCTGGGGAGTCGGACACTTCGGAGGGCGTCGATGGTACCGAGTGGGAGGTGAGCTATGTGGACGGCACAGCTGCACGGGGCATCGTCTACCGCGATACTCTGCGCATGGGTGCGTTCACCTTCGAGAACATCACTGTCCAGAGCGCCGAGTCCGTCGCGCAGCGCTTCGAGGAAGAGACTGATCTCAGCGGCATCATGGGGCTGGCCAAGAGACTGCCCAACTCCATCACTCCCAAGTCGCCCTCGATTCTGGACCAAATAAGGCCGTACCTCGCGGAGCCCGTCATCACGGTCGACGTCAGGCGCAACGCTTCTGGGCGATTTGACTTCGGGTACCTGGAAGACAGTCTCGCCACCGACAACTTTACTTGGATGCAGTCCAACGCCGATAGCCCTCACTGGGATATCGAATTCGGCCTCTACGCATTCGACGGCAGCCGAGAGAAAACATGGTACAAGTACCCCTTCAATGCTACTGTCGACACGGGCACCACGCTCATGTTCCTCCCTGATCCGTTGGCCAGTATGTACTGGTTCACCATCCCCGGCATGCGCGTCGATCCTCGTCTGTCCAATAGCTTCAGCTTCCCATGCGCATTCGCCGACTCCCTGCCTAACCTCCATCTCAAGATCCCGGGCACGCAGCACACTCTTACCATCCCGGGCCCGTACCTCAACTATGGAGAAGTGGAGGGCGAGGACCAGGAAGGCTACTGCTGGGGCGGAATGCAGAGCGCCCAGGGTAGGGAGGTGACGATTCTCGGAGACATCATGGTCAAAGCCGTGTTGCTTGCCTTTGACATCGAGAAATCGAGTGGGATGGGCGAATAAGGAGCTTGACGACCTGGAGGGCAACTAATTAATCCTCCGCTGGACCGCGAATCCAGGCGAAAGCATCGTTGGTGGATACTGTGAGAAGTGTGTTGATCGGTTCTATCCGACGAGTAGCTAGCACAAGCTTAACGCGGCTGGCTGAGCGATGTCAATCAAAGGGTATCCCGATCAGTGTAGCTCATAACGAATGCATTCCTATCCTCCAGAGGAAAAAAAGTGATATGAAATGATATATACAGTTCGACACTCACCCGCTCTACTCCGATTCGATGCCCTATGCTGGCCACGTTCCTTGACTGGCGTTACTCTTGACGCACTCCACCTCATTAGAATTCCAACGTTGCCACAGGCTTCTAACAGCCACTCCATCATCCATGCATGCGGCCGTGGTCGTAGGGGAGACAAGAAAGTGTCTGTCGAAGCGAAGTCATGAATCCAATAAACGCCACGTTCAGTATAACGAACGACAATGGTAATGGTTGTTGCTCTCTTCTCCCTCTCATGGGAAACAACGGGGTAAAGCCACGGTCTGCTAAATGTTGATGAATACGCAGCCGAGCCACCGTGGTATCTTCGCTTCTGATTGCTTGCTTGCTTGCTGTACTCCAATGCTGAAAAGGAAAGATGATTCCCATGATACGCCATGCTGCATCAGTTCGACGCCTCTTCTATCTCGGTATGTGGAATGAATTATTCGCGATCACCGTCTGGAGGTCAACACCTTCGGTCAGCTGCTATTGGATCCGCAATTCGGTACCGCACGTACTCACCCTCACTGGCCCCAGGAGTCGGGGGCATGTTGCCTGCTGAAGGTGCCTTTTCTGTTTGCTTGGCTGTTCCGGGCCTCGAGCGAGCGGTCTCCTCCTCCTTCGTCTGCGCTGGGGTCGATTCTGTCTTGTGATCGGCGGAGGAGCTGGCGCCCTGAAGAGCAGCGGTGCCAGAGATGGACATGCGCGCCTTTGATTTCTTGAGACGGTTCTCCATCTCGGCTAGGCGAGCCTCCAAAGAAGCAAGTTCGTCGTTGGCGCTACCGACGGTTTGTTTCCTGACGCTCAGTTAGGTTGCTGGGGTGCAGGTTTAGGATGGAAGCAAACCAACCTCTTGTCGACTTGCGAGTCCAGGTCGGCTACGGAGCCCTCGATGCGGAAGATGTCCATAAGCTCAGCTGAGAAAGAGCGGGCCATCGTGCTGCAAGCGAAGCATGTTAGCTGGAGATAGTCGGTATAACGGGCGTTCGAAACGTACGACTGCGGGCGGCGGCCATTTGGCTGCCAGTTGCGGTCGAGCTCCTCATCAGACATGCCAGTGTTGGACATGATGGCGGTGGCGGTGGTTGCGATTGCGATTGCGATTGCGACGAGAAACGGGGTCGGTCGGTTGGATCTCCAAAGCGGAGGTAATGGCTTTCGGTCGAATGTACTAATAGCAAGATGAAGCAAAGGCGCGAAGCAACGCAGCGCAGCGCAGTAATGTTAGTAGTATGTATGAAGATGCTGGACAGGCTAGTTGTATGGAAAGGAGAGGGAGGAGGAAAGAAGGGGAAGGAGAAGAGTCGGTGGGCGGTGGGTAGGTGGTGGACCGGGTGTTGATTATTAGGGGTCACGGTGGTGATAGTCACAGAGATGCGGCATGCGAGCAGCAGCAATGGGAGCAATGGCAGGAGCAGCTCGAGGGGGGAAAGTGCCACCAAGCCAGGGGAAATGGATGGTCCTCTGCCGCCAAGGCACTTGCCGACCAGGGGGGCTCCCCACCCTTGGTTTGGTACCCTTCGTGATCTCCAGCAGAGGCCAGCAGTAGCCCCGACTCCTGTTTACTTTGTTGATCACCAACACGTTGCTGAGGACTCGAACGCTCACGAGTCCCAATCACGACAACGCGTCAGATGCTGCGCTGGATCAACCAACAGTTGGTCAGCAATCAGAAGAACGCTTTGTACGCGACACGTTCGAATCCTAGACACGGTCTCAGCCGTGCGCGTCGTGCCTATCATGCGCATTTATCAGGTGTTTCAATCCGATTCATCGCAGTCACTCTTTCAAGCCTCGCAAGACACCAATCAAACCGCCATTCTGGAGACTGACACTCAGGGACCAACCGCCCGAAGCTAGTCTTATTAGCCCGCAGCTCCCAGACCCGTCTGCCTGTAGCCGTATCAAGGCTAGCCTTACTGCTGCTAGCTTGGGGGGCATGGGGATCTGGCTCAACGCCGACTGATTCGAGCCTCTTCTCCCCAGGTTTGGCTTTCGGAGTTGCAGCATCCCATGGGAACGTCACTTGGGCCGCAAATCATCTCTCTTGAACTGTGATTGATCGAGTGCAGGCGATCATCTCAAAGATAATGGCTTGAGGTAATTAGACTGCGACGTGCCGACGCCCACGCAAATCGCATCGCACCTGGGGCGACAAATGAAATTGCCGTGGGACAGAAGATTGTTAATTTCACATAGGTCCGCCTCGGCACTGCCTATCACCATTTGTTCGCAAACCCTTGAAGCTATGATGTCAGCCTCATATCCTTCTATCGACGAACGACACATGTTAGCATTTCTGTCTGTCTGCTGTGCCATGTACGGATACGAGCACTCCTATGGCAAAAGATCTCGACTCGACCTGCAATACGTGATGCCCTCGAATCTTCGAGACTCAACGCTTCCTCAGCTCTCTCCTAGTTCTATCTCGGGCCACACAATCTCCCCACAATCATCGTTTACCTTCGTCCAAGCATCGATACGGTTGACCTCCCAACCACTCGTCAAACGGTCCTCGGCAGCCAAACCTCTCGGCCTACCCATTCGCACGGTCGAACTCAGCGAGCAAACGCCCTTGTAGAAGCGCCACTTCAGACAATCCTTCAAACTCCTGCATGCCAATTGGCATGACTCAAGACCCAAGTGAGCCTTCTGTTGATAATCCGGCAACCCATCAGGCGCCCGCACTCTGTTGCTGTCTACCCATGAGATCGATTCTGGGTGAACAGATGGATCTACAAAGTGTATCTCGTCGCTTTGGTTGTCCCAGTGAGGTCGTAATGTCACCACTTGGCAATGGATAAAAACCTCGAAGACGTCCTTGATGCGCATTGGCGATGAGTAATTACGCATGCATTCAAAAGCGTCGAACTCGGACACCTCCTGACTGCCAACATGGTGCATTGTCGCCAGGGGCTGACACCATTGCTTTGGCCCGTAGTCGAGGGTCGCGGCTTTTTCACCGTTCACTGTTGGCCACTACGAATATCAGCCTGACCTCGCTGATACGAGTTCATGTTTCTGTTTTGGAGCACCCACGACATTGACGACCTCGACACCTGTCTCGTTTTGCACGGCCTGCGAGAACAAGGCATCTCCACAGCACGTTTGGCTTGCGGCAACATCGTACCTGTTTGCCACTCCTGTCTTGCCGTTGAACATGTCATTCATCAAACCTCGGCTGACGAGATATCCGCTCCCACCGTGTGCAAAAGCTATGTCGCCCAGCATAGCTACGCTGCCCATGTATATCTTGCGTTGCGCGTCGACTCTTCTCAGCCATTCCATCAGAGTCGGCCAAACGACGTAAGAGTCCGCGTCCACAAACACGTACCAGTCGAACCCTGGTCTGAGGCCATATGCCTTCTCTGCAATGTGGATGTTCTTGTACTTGTCAAGAGCCCAACCTTGCTCAGCAGCCTGAGAGTCTCGATTGCAACTGTCTTGATCGATTGGACAAAGCTGTTGACGACGGTAAAGTTCGAAGTCTTGGCTATTCTTCGAAACCTCGGGAAGGACAGTGTCAAGACTATCGTGGATGGGCACACCATTGATATTTTGCGCCATGTCACTGAATATTAGGAAATTCATTATGCACCGCAGGTTTGTA
Source organism: Cordia subcordata (assembly GCA_028554755.1). Lineage (NCBI taxonomy): Eukaryota > Viridiplantae > Streptophyta > Magnoliopsida > Boraginales > Cordiaceae > Cordia > Cordia subcordata. The sequence goes on along the minus strand of JAPTOF010000051.1, from coordinate 69,195 downwards.
TTCAGCTGTGTTGGGATCTTGCTCCAGATTTCCGAGGCTCCGATTTTCATCGCGAGGAGGACGTTGCTGGTGTCTGGAAACCCCTTGCAAGGGGTCACATCTCGGTCATCCGCGCCCAACAATGGACTTGGGACCGGCTTCCTGTGGAAGGGTTCGAATGTTTCAGCGAGTTCGTACCACCGGCAAGGCTGGCGTCCGTCGTCCGGGCAGATATCTCCGACGCGTACGGCGCCGTACATCAGTATGCCGAGTGTGCAGCACGACAGGATCAGCACGACGAGCGACGATCTCGGTCGCAGCCACCAAATTATGGCTGCGATTGCGCGGAAAGGGGCTGGGCCAGACTGCCCAAGTGTACCGGCGTGGAGGTTTGTCGTTGGAAGAAGCGTCATCCTGGACGGTCGACCATGGAATCAAGTTCTTCTTGTGAGCGTGTAAAGTACCGCATGTGGTTGCAAGGTGCTGAAACAGGGGTCCGGAGCGAAGATATGGCCATCGCCCGGAGTCAAATCCGTTATGGACATGCGAAACTGGGTACGTGAGCAAGGCTATTTAACCTTCGTGGAAGGAGATGCCGGGCCGAATCTTGAGCTCAGTGGCTTATGACACCAGAGTGTCTCTTACAACACCATAGGACGATGGCTATCTGGCTCAGACTTCAGAGCCGCCTGAGGCAACTTCATGTCGTTTGGCTGTAGCATGGATTGGGGCACTATCGGCATTAGAAGGCTAGCACCGACTCCCGTGTATGATGCTCACCAGAGACGGAAGCAGTCCAGACTCTTCAAATCCGAAGGTATTCACCTGGGGCTCATTTGCCGCCATGGCTGGTTCATCTATGGTACCCAGGTGGCAGGTCGTCTAGCTGATGGGGAACGAGCTCCCAACAGAAGACCGGCTTCAGCCCCGTAAGCTTGGTAAAACGCAATACGAGACGACCAGCAAGCTGCCTCCGATCCCCTCCGCCCAATGGATACATGATGTTGATTGCTCCGAGGGTAAGCTCTCCTGCGTTTGAATCATTTCCCTGCTTGTCAGTGATGGGCGGTGTCACGCTGTATTGCCGTGCTGCCGCGGTCAAGCAACATCATGGGGACCAATCCGGCGTTGAAGGGCATCTAGCAGAATTCGAAGCACTTCGAATGTCGGTTTGTCTCCCTGTCACTGGTCAGCGCTCTCCTTATTTGGTACAAACTCGGTCAGCTTTTGCTCTTTCTTCTTGAGTCATCATATCTTCTGCCTACGGCACACAGATCGTCTTATCCTGCTGCTGCCAGTCACAACAACGAAGCAACGTACGCTCTTACTTCGCCCACGAACCCGATCTCATAAGAGCCCCTGATTGAGAGGGAACATCTTCACGGGAGAGATATGATCAATAACGGCAACGATGTAGAGAAGAGAAGAGCCATCGCAGGGATCCTGCTTGGAGCATTGCTTGGTTTCATAGCGTGGGCTTTGATATACAACTGCTACGTTTTCGGACGTCAGAGTAGCCAGCGCCAACGTAGGGCCATCGATGTAGGGTAGGATCGTATGTAACGCTAGGAGTACTCGACTGTTATATGTCTGTCACGCTCCCTGAGGCAATGACAGGAGCCCGACTTGGTGCAAGCTAAGTCGCGACTATTCCAGGTTACCAGGAGTTTCCCCTCCTTGACTGAATCACTGCCAACGTCTAACAGACAGCAGCTTACCTAGCACCGGTAAGTGTCTCTTGTGGGTGGGAACATACGTACACACAAAATTCTCTTCCTGTGCCTGATGATAATTTTGGTTCGCTAAAGACAAATAGGCATTGAAGAATTGGACCTCTTCTACGGAAAGGGGTAGGTAGGTTCCTTCGAGGGCTAGGTACTACCTAGGTAGGTAGAGGTAGGTTGCCAAATAAACACACCTCACGTGACTGGCTCCATAAACACAACCGACATCCTTTGACTTCTCAGTGCAAAAGAGGCCAGTAGCAAGTGCGCCTCGGTAGGCGCAGTCACCGTTAAGCTGCAAATTTTCAAAATAAGACATTCAAGGGGAAGGACTGTTCGTTGCAGCTGCTGCCAGTCGCGGTCTCAAAATGAATGCGGGCAACGCGCCATCACGCAGGGGCCGCGGTAGGCAAGCGCGCCATTATGATGGTGTCGGTGAAGGGCATCCTCCAACAGCTACAACACCAGTATTGCAACCTCCAGCTGCACCCCACGCTGCCCGCAGACGACTAGGAGTGACACCAAACATCGAGCAAGGCGCAGAGACTGATGTGGCGGCGCCGGCATCCCCACCTCATCCGTTCCGCTTGCACAGAAGTGAGTTGAAACTCACTTTAGATCAGCGCATGGTCGCTTGTGCACCCCGCTGACTATGGCACTTCGAATCAAGTGGTTGGTCAAGTGACAGCCACAGAGCGTCTGGTAGAGCTCACGTTAAGCGGTGACTGACGGTTGGTAGCGAGCCGCGCCAACAGACTCAGCATGCCTGAGCTCTCAGACGACTCGGGCTCGGAGCCAGACGTAAGCATCCTGGGAAACAGAGGCCAAAGGATTGTCACGGCTACCCATCACGACTCTGAAGCTACTGTTAACGATAATGACGAAGTGGACGCCGAGGACACCAGTGTGGAAGACGGGGACGAGCTTGGCGGCGGCGAAAACGATGAGATGGACCACTACGACGACATGCACGGCGATGGTGAGGAGCTGGAGGGAGACGACCAGCAAGACGAAGAGGGAGCCAACTTTGGCGAGCCACTTCCTGATTCCGCTGGCCAGGGGCTAAAGGAGATTTCCAACCTCGGTCGATTCACTGTGAGCAGTCACAAGCAAGGCAATGGCGTAGACGAGCTCCGGAGCGACGACCTCAACCAATACTGGCAGTACGTCAACTCCCCCTTATCCGGACCACTGGGCAGGTTCTCACATGAAACTCTCACAGATCGGACGGGCCCCAGCCTCACAAGCTTACGGTGTACTTCATCAAGCGGGTCGGCATCCGCGATCTGCGCTTCTATGTCAACTTCGCGGAAGACGAGTCTTACACGCCGACTAGCATCGTCTTCAAGTCAGGAACGAGCGAGAACAACCTGATACAGTTTGCGCACCTCACACTCGACAGCCCTGTGGGCTGGCAAAAGGTACCGCTTGAGGGCGCGGGCGGCGGCGCAGACGGGAACACGCTGGCGTCGTACGTGCTGCAGATGCAGATTCTCGAAAACCATCAGAACGGCAAAGACACACACCTCCGCGGCATCAAGATGTACGCTTTCGACCAGGACTCGACGCAAGCGACGGGAAGGACCACCAATCCTGTGGATGAGATTGCCGATACCATGACAGCAGCAGAGACGGAAGGCTATGCTGAGCCGGACGTGAGTGAGCGGCGGTTGAGCGGGCTTCTCAGACAGCTCGCTGAGACCAAGGTCGACACTGGCGAAGCTGACTACTCTGTGCCGGACTTTATGCGGGACCCAGAGCTTCGATAGATGACAATGGAGACGTCAAAGCCGAATAGTCGTCCGTCAGATAACACGTTAATCATTATCAGTGGCAGGCCAAAAGTTACCTGCACCGGTTCTCGCACAGCTGTGGAGCCTGGGAATATAGCGATAGGATGCCTCGTTGTCAGCCCTGCGTGGCGCTGGAGTCGGGGCTTGCTGGTATTGAACTCGGCGTTGGCTCTTTTCGATATCACCGAGGCACCAGCAGGGTTGAATTTCTAGAAGGGAGGCAGTGCCCGCTGTAGGCGATAGTCGATCAACCCGCAGTGGGCCCTCACGTGCTCGTAGCATGCCCAGGACAGAGACATCGGTCGGCACTGCGGCAAAGCTGGATGATATGCGGTGCCTGTGAGTGCATCCATGATCCCATTCTGTCCCCCCATTAGCACTCGATCCCCAGACACGGAAGCACGGCACGACTCTGCATGTAGAAAGATGATATTAGGGTGATGCCTAGGGCTCGTATTCACGTATTACTTTCTGAAAAATGATACGGATACGTAGTGCCTACCTACACCTTACACACCGGAGTGATCTTGGAGTCCGTGGTGAGTCAAGTCATCCTTTGATCGATATGCAACACTCTTTTGACGCCGGGCTTGAATTTATCAGGCGATCAATAATTGCCCGATTGAAGTACCTACCTAGTTGCGGTTCTGGTGCTGCGGCTCAACCCCACTTACTGCTCCGCGGCCGGGGTTACAGCAGCGTCTCAGGCAAACCTTAATTCGATCAATAGCTCATTGGCTACTGTAGCCATGGAGGTCTCGTGGGTAGGGGACGGGAATGGTCGATGTCAGCCAAGAAAGGGGCTGTGTCGTTGCTGGCACCTAAAGAGCCTTTACAGTGAGAAGGTACAAGCATTACCACCTCTTGCAGAGCTCGCGCATTGTGTGAACGCGAAGGGATGGGCGGCGCCCAGCCTCGGCGCTGAGTGGTGATTGGATGCTAGAAAGCTTGACCGTGTCATTGACTTTAGACTAGGTAGAATACTCCTAGAGTACTCCGTACGTACGAAGTAATTAATTACGCGGAATCATCACATTTGTCTTCTGTTTTGGTTAACATGATGAGCCTGGATGGATGGAACGCTGAGGAGCGTTCGGACCGGTGAAGATAAGGAACATCTTTCAGGCGTTGTATATGCCGTTAGAAAGACGGGAGCTCTCAACACGTTGTTTCCTCTATCACTGGAACCTAATGCAGTGACCCTTGTCCTCGTGATGCTGTACGTGTACACGTACGCCCGATCTGAATGAGATGGAGGCTAAACAGCCCCGCACGGCGCAGCGCTGCTCCGGTGTTAGTGGCAGAGCCAAGCTCCATGGTGGGGCACACGTCACACCGTTAGCATGGGTCCCGGCCATGGAGCTTCGAGGGTGCGGTCTTGCGGCGCAATGTTCCTGCCGTGTTCGTCGCGTCGGTCGCTCTTGCTCTTGCTGTTGCTTCGTTCGGCTCTAGCTCAACTGGCAATTACGAGTCCAGTTGCTACTGCTACGCCTTTTATATAAGAAGCTCCTCCCACCCTCTCGCGTCGTCGTCATACCTAGCTCTTCCCTATAGCATCAATCAACTCGGCCGTCCGTACATCAATTAGTCTAGGTCGTCAGTACTAGTACTTGCACTTGCACTTCCAAACGAATAAACAGGCAAACAAGCAATCATCACCACCGCCGTCATGTCAGCCACCGTCAACGGCGAAGGCTCGTCCACCGCAGGCAAGGCCCACGATGAGACCGCCATCGGTTTCCAGCCCACCAACAAGATGACCGTCCAGCCGCCCAAGAAGGAGGACCTCCAGCGCTCCTACGCCTCCGTCGTCACCCAAGAGGCCAACCCGCCTGGCTGGTACGGAAAGATGATTAACACCTTCGGCGCCGTCATTGGCACCATGGGCGCCATCCCTTGCTGCATCGTCTGCCCCAACCCGTACAAGAGCGTCAACCAGGGTAATGTTGGTTTGGTCACCAAGTTCGGCCGCTTCTACCGCGCCGTCGACCCCGGCCTGATCAAGATCAACCCTCTTTCCGAGCGCCTCATCCAAGTCGACGTCAAGATCCAGATCGCCGAGGTCCCCGAGCAGATTTGCATGACCAAGGACAACGTCACTCTCCGCCTGACCAGTGTCATATATTACCATATCGTCGCTCCCCACAAGGCTGCTTTCGGTATCACCAACGTTCGTCAGGCCCTCGTTGAGCGTACCCAGACCACTCTGCGCCATGTCATCGGTGCGCGTATTCTTCAGGACGTCATTGAGCGCCGCGAGGAGGTTGCCCAGAGCATTGGTGAAATCATCGAGGACGTTGCTGGGGGCTGGGGTGTCCAGGTCGAGAGCATGCTCATCAAGGACATCATCTTCAGCCAGGAGCTTCAGGAGTCTCTCTCCATGGCCGCTCAGAGCAAGCGCATTGGAGAGTCCAAGGTCATTGCCGCCAAGGCAGAGGTATGTTAACCACTCTCTTTTCCCCAAACCGCGCAACGTAGCTAACCTGTCAAAGGTCGAATCCGCCAAGTTGATGCGTCAAGCTGCCGACATTCTCTCTTCCGCGCCTGCCATGCAGATCCGCTACCTCGAGGCTATGCAGGCCATGGCCAAGTCCGCCAACTCCAAGGTCATCTTCCTGCCTGCTGCCAACCAGACTATGAACATGTCCTCGGCGCTCAATGCTGCCAACGCCAATGAGATGGGCGGCGGCGGCGAGGGCAGCGCCGAACGCTTCGGCGACTTCGGAGGTCAGCAGGATCCCAGTTTCCAGTCCGCTATGAACGCTCGCGTTGTGGAGAACATCTAAGAGAGTCGTCCTTCGTTGGTGTTATGTGCTGACTTCCGGTGTTTCGTTTGGAATTTAGCTTGGTCTACCTGATTTCGATGCTTCTCGTCTTCAGTAGCTTTGCTCCTCCTTCTTGCGGCTTGCCCCGGAAGCTTACCACATACGCTCATGATGACGCTTCATCAGCGATCATTCCCTGATTTACTGCTATTTTTCGACACGCGACTGTTGCTTTCTGTGGTGGAACAAATGCGATGAAGGACATTAAGGGGGGCTTGTTTTGAACAACGTTGCACATGGTTTTACGGTTGATCAATGATACCCCTACAATAATGGGACGAGGGAAGGAACAGCTGGGACCTCCTCGTCCCTTGGCTTGGCTGTGTGACAGGATACCCCCAAAGAGATAGTAGTTGTTTTTACGACATGAAGATACACACTTAATAGCAGTTGTTTCCCACAACGTCGAAGGCTGTCGTCCTCAGCCTCGCCATGTCGCGTAGTGAAACTCCAATCTCGACAGTCATCCGCTGTGCCTCTCCTTCGCGCCATGCTGAGCTGCACCAACGCGGTCACAGAGTAGAAAGCAGGCGAGGCCCTGTAGCCAAACGTGATATTAGCGATGTCGAGATGAACGTTTCGAACACAACCGTGTCCGCTCACTGACGTTCGAGTGGCTCGTGATCATGCGGGTATGCTTTCGGTACATAGTAGCTCTTCAACCCGCGTTTCTTCACCAAGCCGCGATATACGAGTTGACTGCACATTTTTGAAGATTCAGAAAAGCGTAAACTACGATTATCAATCCGCGCCGCCCTGAAAAACCAAACCCCAAACGCCCGGCCAGAGATCGGCCCCGATAGATGCAGAAGAAGCAAGCGGGCTCCGCGCCCCAGATCAGATCCCCCTCGAGGTGGCTTTCGCAAAGGTATATCATATCCATGTAAAATACATAAAGAAACAGGAAGAGTCTTAATGAGCTTTCACAAGCTTCACCAGGTTCATCTGCGAGCCCCTCTAGGACTCGTTGGATTGACTCTTCTTCTTCTTCTGCTTCTTCTCCTTCTTTGCTGGGACCTCTTCCGAGTCCGAGTCGTCGTCGTGCTTGCGCTTCTTCGCAGAGGGCTCCGCCTTCGAGGGCGTTGACTCCTCGGCTTTGCGCATCTTCTTGAGCTCCTTCTTGCTGTAGACCTTGGGTGTGCCGTCGGCGTTCATCTCCACGTCGCCGCGCTCATACTTGCGCTTGAACTTCTTCAAGGAAAGGCCGGCTTGGTCGGCCAGCTCCTGGAGCTGTGCATCAGAGAGTTTGCTGCCCTTGGCAGGTGTAGACGCGCCGTTGGCATCCTCCATCTCGGCGTCGGAGTCAACCTCCTCGATCAGGCTCTTCCTCTTCTTCTTGTCCTTCTTGTCTTTCTTGGACTTGAGTTCATCGGCGCCATTCACGACCACCGCGTCAGCATCGACACCGTCAGCGTCAGTGTTGTAGGTGCGAGTCTCCTTCAAGTTGAACTGGCCCGGGTTGACAAGGTTGCCGGCAGGGTCGATATTGGTTCCGCGGGGCAGCGGTGCCTTGCCTTCCAACTTGCGGCCAGTGTTCTCGAGCTTGACGCGGCTCATCAGACCCATAGCGTTGCGTTCGTCCTCATCCTTGTTGTCGATATCCTCATCGAGGGCATCAATGCGGGTGCCGAGAGCTACCTTGGCAGCCAGCATACGAGCCATCTTTCCCTTGTTGCGGCCAGTCGACTGGCCGATCAGGGAGGAGTGGTAGATCAAACCATACTTGGGAGTGTCGTGCTTGGTCTTGAGAGCACGGAACAGGGCCTTCTCGGCACCAAGGATCTGGATGGTGGAACCGGGGCACTTGGCAAGGCTGAGAAGAGACCCGGAGTGTGCGATAAGTCTGGCTCCGACAAGGGTGCCGACGAGAGCAGTCAGGTTGGGGGCAATGGCGCGCATGCGGTTCTCAAGGTAGCTCGAAAGCTCAGCACGGTATGTCGTGTAGGATTCGACTTGCTCTGCAAGGGACTTGATGTTGGCCATATCCGCCTCGGTGATGTCGGTACCCATGCTGATGTCGGCGGCAGCCTTGACGGCAGTCTCAAGCTCTTCGGGGAGGATTTCGGACAGGTCGGTGTCGGGAATGTTGGTTCGGTAGCCGGCAGCAATGACAACACGGGCGTACGCAAGGTTGTCGTTGAGCGTCCTGGCCAGCTCAGGGAAGTGCCATCCGTACCACTCCTTAGTGCGCATAGCGTACACGTTGAGATCCTTGTCGATATCGTCGAGCATCTTGACGGCTTGAATGATCATAGAGTCGACCTTGTCGGCGGTGAACTTGAGCTTGTCGCGAGACATGGAGTGCGACAGACCCAGAGACATGCGGTCGACGTTCTCGGGCACGAGACCTGGGATCAGAGACGAGATGTGCTCGCGAATGCCACGGAAGAGATCGACAGTGTCGGAACCAGAGACGGCCGAAACCTTGAAGTTGGGCAGCTGCGTGATGGAAGTGCCGAGTTTCATGTCGGCCACGGCGATGGAGGCCTTCTTCTCGCCCTCGAGATCTGCCAACAGCGACGACAGCAGCTCAGGAACCTTGCCATCCTTCAGAGAGACAGCCTCCTCAAGGGCCATGGCAGCGCTGTCGAACTTAACGAACTTCTTCAACTTCAACCTATTTCCAGGTCAGAATCTCTCCTCCACCGCGTAACTTCTACAAGACGGTAGGGGTATGCTCACATCTCGACCAAGCTCTCAGGGTTCTCGAAGTCGGCGGCGGTTTTGTCTCCTTTCAGGAGCTTCTTGTCGGACGCCTTGAACAGGGCATAGCTAAAGCGCAGCGTCAGCATGTATTGTTCTGAAGGGAAGTATCGTGGGCAACTCACCCTGCCGGCGTCTCTCCAAGAACGAAGAGAGACATGGCGACCGACGATGATTGCGTTTCGTTCCGAGTAAGTGTCAATGAGTTCAAACGGTCCTTCGGCCCAAGCTAGATAATTTGGAAGCCGAATTGGCGATCGTGGATGTTCGCACAGCGTCGTCGTGCCCGGGATTCAAGAAGGTTGTGGTGGGCTTTTTTTTCACTCGTAGGTTCAGGATTTTTTTTTCTTCAGTTGGTCAATCGGCTCTGTCTCCACCTTTTCCCGTCAGCCTTCTAACTTTGTGGCTGATGCAAGTGTGGTCGTCGTGGCGGTTCCTGTGCCGGATCAACTAAAGACCGCTTCAGGCAACTACGTACCTGCTCGTCTGCAGGCGAGCAGCAAGCAGTCAGTCGCTCAGTGACGCCAACATAGGAACTCTTCTAAGGTAGCCCTCGACAAGTTCCTGTGATTTCAGCGGTACCCATCAACCCCCGTCCGACCAAACAGTGATCCTATTACCAGACTCGCCTGCGTTACGAAGGTTGTTTCATTATGGAGGGTCTTTTTTTCAACGTCAACAATGGGTAAGCCAGCCCCCATCCAAGGCAAGCTCGCGACGGGCACTAGGATACTGACACACTGGACAGCTACGTGGAGGGCATTGTCAGAGGTTATCGCAACGGACTCCTCACCGGTCCTGCATACAACAACTTGACGCAGTGTGAGACCATTGACGGTATGAACATTCGAAATCCGAGCGAAGCTCTGTAGCTGACTGTGCCAGACTTGAAGCTCCAGCTCGGACCTGCCTATGGTGACTTCCTCGCCTCTCTCCCACCGAACCCCTCGACCTCCAGCCTCGCCTCTAAGACGACTGACAAGCTCATCTCCGAGTTCCGCTATGTTCGCGCCAACGCCGTCGGCTCCCTCGCCACCTTCATGGACTACGTCACTTACGGGTACATGATTGACAACGTCGCCCTTCTCATCACCGGTACCCTCCATGAACGTGACACTCGCGAGCTCCTCGAGCGATGCCACCCCTTGGGTTGGTTCGAAACGATGCCCGTCCTGTGTGTCGCGACCAACATCGAGGAGCTATACAACAGCGTTCTCATCGAGACGCCCCTGGCCCAGTACTTCAAGGGTAGCTTGAGCCATCAGGACCTCGACGAGCTCAACATCGAGATCGTTCGCAACACTCTGTACAAGAACTACCTCGAGGACTTCTACAAGTTCGTCAACGAGCATTCCGACATGGCGGGCACCCCAACTGCGGAAGTCATGTCCGAGATCCTCGAGTTCGAGGCAGACCGCCGAGCGATCAACATCACCCTCAACTCCTTCGGCACCGAACTTGCCAAGGCAGATCGTAATAAGCTCTATCCTAGCTTCGGAAAGCTCTACCCTGAGGGTACCCTGATGCTCTCGCGAGCTGACGACGCTGAAGGTGTCCGTCTCGCTGTGGATGGCGTTCACGACTACAAGACCTTCTTCGACGCAGTTTCAATCGGTGGTGGAGCCTCGGGTCCGGGTAACATGGGCGGCGGTTCAACGGATGGCAAGTCCCTTGAGGATTTGTTCTACCAGAAAGAGATGGAAATCTCCAAGAACGCGTTCACCAGGCAATTTACGTATGCCATCATCTACGCATGGGTCAAGTTGAGAGAGCAGGTAAACGCACCAAATGAGACTGATCATGAAACTCCAAGCTTACGGGTTCTAGGAAATCCGCAACATCACATGGATCGCCGAGTGCATAGCCCAAAACCAGAAGGACCGCATCGGCAACTTCATCAGCGTGTTCTGATCTTCACATCACATCACAACCTGCCTGCCTTCCATCCTGTTTTAGCATGTCCTGTATACAGTACCTCATCGCGTTGTTGCCTCTTTTAATCACTTGGGACTTTCTCGGCGCATTGGTGGATATCAATAAGACTATTTTTTTGACCTGCAACAAGTCCGTGGCTCTGTATTGTACATCATAATCACAAAATAATTCTACAGCGACGTGGTTCCTCATCGTCTTTGAATGTGGTAGGACGTGATCTGTCCCTTCCACATAGACTCGGTGATGCCCAGCTTCTCCAACATATGCGTCCACCTCTCGCCGCCCCTCTCCTTGCGCTCCATGTACCTCAGCAGCTTTTGCCGCCTGTGCACCAAAAGCTCAAGATTCCTCCTGTTGGCAGTATCCTTGTAACCGCGACCCGTGCCCAATGCCTCGTTCAGCTTCTGGATCTTGGCTGTGAGGATGGCGATTTGCACCTCTGAACTCCCCGTGTCGGGACCGGAGCGGTTAGGCTTGGGTTCGGCAGGCTTGTCAAATGCCTCCGGTCGCTTGGCCAGCTTCTTGTCCGTCATGTGCCTGCCGAATTCGTGTACAATGCGCCGGACGTTAGCGTGGTAGCGGTCCTTTGCGTTGCCATTCTCCAACGCTGTGATCCTCTTCATAGCCTCGACAGCGCGAGCATGTTTGGCCTCATGCTCAGCGAACCTCTGATCACCGTCCTGGCCCGAGATGACGTCCTCAAGCGAACCCTGGTCGTACGGCTTGGTCAGCTTGTACGCATCCTCCACCGCGCCCTCAAGCTCCTTGTCCGTCAAAAGGTGGTTGCGCAGACCAGGCGTAACGGGCAGCCGGTGTGACTCCTCCAGTGGGTTGCCCTCGGCATCCAGAGGTACTGTGCTCTGTGGTCGCTGACCGGCGAATTCGAGGGACTCGAGGAAGGGCGTGACTTTGCCGTGGACGGGGTCGCTGCCGTGTTCCCTCGCGCGCTGTACCTCGAGCTGCTCACGGCGCTTCAGGTTGGCATTTTTTCGCTGCTGAGCCTGTGCCCAGGCGTAGGGGTCTTGCTTCGCCTTACGCTTCTTCTCACGGAGGGTGATGTTGGCGGTCTGTGTTATGGGGAGGAAGCTTTGTGTCGTAGGTCGGGGTGCAGGACGCAAGCACACTATGGCTTGTGGGTTAGCTGGGGAATAATAATGTTGCCAGTGAGTTCCACATACAGTTTGTACCCCCTAACCGCTGCAACGGTTGTATTCTGGGCGGCATCGTCGCTTTAACATCCGATCGCGGTCAGGAGATCGTACTGAGAGCTCAAGATGTTCCATAAAATTTCAAGGCACGTCCACTCGAGATGCGCAGCGTAGAACTAGGCCGGTTCAACTTCGCATATTAGACTCGGCGGCACGTCGACTCCGAGTACCCCACCTCGAGGTCCACTTTGAAATCAAGCCCATTCGGGACTAGCGCAGGGCTCTCACCCACAGGCGACGCACATTTTCTCAGTTAGGGTAATTCCAACCAACGGCCAGTGAACTTTTTCGCGATCCGAACATCATCACCAACAACCTCACTCCTTCAACCCGCCCCCTCCCCGCCAAACCGAACAAGATGGCTCCTTCCAACCTGCCCCCGGCGTTCAACGCCACCAGCCATGACATTGAGATGCTCCTCGCCTCCCAGGCTCACCTGGGCAGCAAGAACTTGCAGGTTCACATGGAGCCCTACCTCTGGAAGACTCGCCAGGACGGTATCAACGTGATCAACATTGGCAAGACCTGGGAGAAGATTGTGCTCGCCGCCCGCATCATCGTCGCCGTTGAGAACCCCGCCGACGTCTGCGTCATCTCTGCCCGTCCCTACGGCCAGCGCGCCGTCCTCAAGTTTGCCGCGCACACCGGTGCCTCCCCCATCGCCGGTCGCTTCACCCCCGGTTCCTTCACCAACTACATCACCCGCTCCTTCAAGGAGCCCCGTCTGATCGTCGTCACTGACCCCCGCACCGACGCCCAGGCCATCAAGGAGGCTTCCTACGTCAACATCCCCGTCATTGCCCTTACCGACACTGACTCCCCCACCGAGTACGTCGACGTTGCCATCCCCACCAACAACAAGGGTCGCAACTCCATTGGTACAATCTGGTGGCTCCTTGCCCGCGAGGTCCTCCGCCTCCGCGGTACCATCTACAACCGCGAGACCCCCTGGGACGTCATGCCCGATCTTTACTTCTGTACGTTTTGAACCCTCACGATCTCACACAAAGCAAATACTGACCTAGCAGACCGCGACCCTGAGGCCGAGAACGAGGAGAAGGTCGAGGAGGAGAAGCTCCCCGGTGTTGAGGAGGAGGGTGCCGCCGCCATCGAGTCTGGCTTCCAACAAGCCGGCGCCGACTGGGAGGCCCCCGCCCCTGGTTTCCCTGCCCAGAGCAGCAACTGGGACGGCGCTGCCCCCAACGGCACCAACGCTGTTGACGACTGGGCCGCCTCTGGCGCCCCCGCCACTGAGTGGTCCAACGAGGCTGCCAAGGAGACCCAGTGGTAGGCCCCTGAAGCTCAGGCGCCCGACCAACCCTCGGAGGTCATGGTGGGAGGCGGTGATGCGACTCATGAGGAACCTCAGAAGGACTTCGAGCAGCCTGACGAGTCTTGGTGAGCAGGTTATCATCGTTCACGCGAACCACTGTGCGCACTCTGTTGTCATTTGAGAGAAAAGGCAAAAAGCAATTTTGGTTGTATGGTGGCGTTTGAATGGCTGGCATCATTCTGAAGCATTGTTCCAAGGGACTTGGCCGGTTTGATTTTCTGGTTGGCGGCACTGATGAGGGAAAGATACTCGTCCTTTTATCTCGCTATCACGATTGGTAGAAGGGGGAGGGAAAGCCCTGTGTGGTCAATGGGATGGACTTGACCGTTATCTCACCAGTTCCTCAGAATCATGTTTGCGGGAAGGCTACATTATCCAGCCCATGACAAGAACATAGTACCGTGACTCCGTGCTCGCCGTAGGAACCTCGTCTTCTTCCATGAAATGGAAAGGAGTGACAAGCACCAAGCCGAGTGTGCCCGGCGGCCCCAAGCGTTGTAGTCATAACTTAGGACACAGCCCATGTTTGCTCTGCTGAAATCATGTATTAAGATGTCGGGGCTTGGCTCAAGCCAGCATTCAAACAAGGGGTATTGTAGCTTGACCAAGTAATTATATGCTCCCATCTCCGAAGCTAGCACTTCCATAACGGAGCCTGTCCAGTCGCCGAAACAAGTATCTTGCCCAAACTCCATATCCTTATTCGGACCCATGATGGCTTGATTGTAAATAGAACCCAAAGAAAAGTGGCACGAGCGTCCAGTACTTTGTAACTCCCTCCCAATGTAACCCAGTATCTTTGCGACCAAATGTGTAAAGTTTGCATGCTGACAAAATAAAGCTTGAATGCTGGTGTGTTCAAAACGAGCGCCGCGCTTGGTCATAATTCGGAGTTTTCGTGATGCGTTGGTGCTTCTCTTTATTCCAAGTTTCCTGAATGCCGCCGAATCTCGTCGTCTGTGAGAGCACCGATCCAGAGGCACCTCTCGGTAATTCCCTCCACCGGCTGGAAGTCGTATCGAGTACTGGCCTCTAGTAGACGGAGAAGCGTCTTCACGACCGAGGCTCCTATTCGACATCGTTCAAAGTTAACGAGTGGAGGAGTTGTAGGGGAGCTCGCAATCTCAGACGGACGTTGCGCGTTATAAAGCAAGTCGTGCGTGTAGATGCCGACAAAAGGGATGCAGCCGGTATCGGGACCCGATTCCATCTCAACGCGAAGGTTGAAAAAGTTACGCATGGGCGTGACCAAGTTCTCGAGATCCCTCAAAGTCTTCATATCTCTCGGGGGCACAAGCTCCCAGGTCCGAGCCAGCCGTGAGACCTCGTTGCTGGATAGAGCAATCGCCAGCTGCGCCATCGTGGCGAAATTGCGGTAACGCCGACAATGAGCAGCAATGTGGATATACTTGATAAGGCATCGCGCCCTCTCTTCGATGTGCTGGGTCAGAACAATCTCAGATATGGTCCATTTGACAACGAGATTGAACCGGGCGATGACCACCTCCACGCCATGCGCGTCTGTGTTACGCAGGAAATCCACCCACGATCGAGAATTGTGGTTCGTGGCGTTCTTCCAATCCATGTCAACAAGCTCTTTCCAGTCAATCTCGTTCAGAGCATCCTTCTCGATAAGAGTGAACTGCTGGGCTAGCCTGTCCGAGTCGAAAGCAAGGATGAACGGCAGGTGAACAGAATACTTGCGCGCTTCGTCCGTTTCCTGACCTTCTATGTCGAGTGGCGGTCGGGCGGTGCCTATCAAATCGAATGGTGAATGAGGGCCGAACGCAACGCCAGGGGTAGCTTCTGGTGTCGGGGGCAAGGGCTTCGAGGCCAGCTCTTCTTTTGAAAAGCCTTGGCCATGGTGACCATCACCGAGCTTCTCTGGCTCGGGATCATGGCTGTTGGGGGGCGAAGGTAGAGATGTCGTCGGGCCATCATTTTCATTCCCGAGTGGGTGCGTTGGCAAGCCGACCTTCCCTGCAGACGCCTCGGTCGTAGCATCAACCTTGGCGGGCAGATCTTCCGCAGACATCTCTGACGATAGGTCGCTGTGGTCGCTGTGGTCGCTGTCGAGGAACGATTGATCCTCGACACTTTGAGGTGGCGCTAAGCCCGGAAGCTCATCGTCCATGCTATGTATAAAGTTGAAGGACATGTGACTTTTGGCCTCGGCTATGGGCAGGTCTTCGTCCTCGTCTTGCAGAACGGAGCGGTCTGTCCAGTTCTTGGTCTCGCGTCTGCTATTACCGTCATCGGTCAGGCCGCCGTCCAAGAGCGGCGTAGAAGAGTAAGATTCCTTAGAAGCATCTGACAAGAACGACTTATGGCCTCGCGCGGGTAGCATCGGTACGCTCAGGAGCCTGCTGCTTGATGCTGTGAGCGCCTCTGAACTGCGGTCGATGCCATCGCTGAGAGTGAATTGGCGGTTTCCACGTTTCGTAAGCTGCGACGACCGCCCACTATCCTCCACGCTTGTCGTCTCTGACTCAATGTCGCCCCTGTCCTGAAGATCCATAGATAGCTTTGGTGCGAGCTTTGGAGGTTTACCTTCCAACTTGGCGAGCGCCGATTCCACGCCCCCGTCGTCCTCGTCGTCTGGGATTTGAGCGAGCTTCTTAGCTTCGGCTTCAAAAGAAGGCCGCATCACCGGCTTTGACGACCGCGTACTGCATAGAGACATCTCCCGCTTCGTTGGCTTGTCGGCCAGTTGTCCCACAGAAAAGACCTCCCGTCGAGGTTCAAAATCATGACTGATATCGAATTGCACTTCTCCAAACGAGTCGGGCCTATAACTGGCCATCCTCGAGTCTCTTATGGACTGTGAAAAGGCTGAGAAAGAGTCCAAAGAGTAGGATCTTTTCAAAGGTCCAGGCCCGAGCTCCTCGGCATGAGTGGCAGCACGCAAATCGCCACCTGGACGTCTTCTGAGCACTCGCAGCGGCTTCGGAATCGGCGTCTCGACTTCTTCTTCACCAGCTGAGTACCGAGTGTAAGTGGTTGCGTCGAAGCTTCGCAGCGTTGAAGGTGGGACCACATCACTGCTGAACGAGGCCCGGCGACGGCGTACAATCGAGTTGAGTGACTGGTGCGTGCGCGTCGATCTGTTCCTCCTGTGGAACTTGGAAGATCGCCCGCCCGAGTGATAACGATGTTGGGAGAAGGTGGTGGGCCGAGCAAATCCGGAAGCAACCCTTGACGGGGCTTCTAACGAGTCCAGATCTGGTACAAAAGGCGGCAAAGGCTCAGGGGACATGGCCGTCCGAATATTGTCGTTCACAACATGCGACGAACGTCTCGCCATCTCTGGGTCATGCTGTGGAGGTGTCATAGGCGGTGTCATCTGGGTGCCATTCGGGATCAGCGCGTCTCCGAATGCCTCCACTGAATGATTTGCGGATGGATTAGTATGGTGGGCCGCGGGGCTCTCGTCGGTATCAGGCGGAACTGTGTCATCCACGATGACAATCGATTGGCTGCCACCTGTCAGACCGGCATCGCTGAAGTATCTGCGGCCTGCCTTGCTGGTTTGCGGCAGAGTATCGAACATAGTTGACTCCATATGCGCCGCCGAGTACTCGAGGTCTGGTTCTTCCTGCGGTGGCTCCAACGGCAATCCAAACTTCTTCGCTTCGTCAGCGGCATCCTCGCGAACGGCCCTCTTGAAGTCCTCCGCGACTTCGGCGCCCAACAAGTCAACCCTGACAGGCAGGCGACAACCATCTCGGCTAGATGACTGTTGCGGGACAACAGCTGTCCCCGGCAGTCGATTCGATGTAGCACTGGCGGCGCCGGCTGAGGTGGCACCCAGTACATGCCCCTGACCACGGGTGCTGAGAGCTCTCCGGACACTACCTAGGAGCTTCCTCATCCCGCGTCCTGACATGGCGTCGGCCGAGCCTTCTAGCTTGGGTGGAAGCCCTTCTTCGTCCTCAAATATGGTTGTGTGACGAGCTCCTTTTGGAGGAGCAATATCAACGAATGCTTTGCCTGGTGGCAAGATATCTCCTCGCACCAAGCTCCCAGCATGTGGTGTAGCCACAGCGAAGTCATGGTCCTTGTAGGACATCTTCCCGAGATCGTTCTCAGTAGGCGATTCTGGCAAGCTGTTATTCCTTTGATGCTGTGGGTTCGGGCGGACGCGCTTCCCAGTCAAGGCTCTCGGTGTGGTGGCAACTGGGCCAGTCTGGTTGTACACGGAGCTCGACGATACCGGATGGGCGGCCAGTGGATGGCCAATATTCGGCTGCACGCTGCGCATGTTTTTCCCGGGAAAAGAGCAAGACACAATTTCCAGACTTGCCAGGCTTGTGGGGGACCATGGCCCGAAGTCTTTGTCGGCAGCTCTCGCGAATGGCTTACTCTCCGGAGTCGTCGGCCTCCTCTCGATCACCGTCGTGTCTTGGAGGTGTCCGGCACGGGATACGTCAGCGTAGAAGCTGGCCGCTGCGGCTTCCGGCACAGGAAACAGACTGCTGAGCTGTGGCGCCTCGGACCCTTGCTTGCTCCAGAAGCTGGGATCCAGCTGCGGATCCCTATGTCCTGCCACGCCGCCCGGATGTATTGGCGGGTCGGCCTTTTCCATACTGTCTGGATCAGGGCCATCCCAGTAGAAAGCACAAACCCTGCGCCAGCATTTTTTCAGTTCGCCCAAGATCTTGAGCTGAACTCTGCGATCCTCGTCTGCGGCGCAAAGATCCTCAACGAGACTATTCAAAAGGGTGCAGAAGCTCTGACGCAGATCATAGTCCACGACAAAATCGTCCATGAAATAGTTCAGAATCCAATGGCGGAGGGCAACGAAAGCCCGGACGTGAACAATCATGCCAGTCTCGTCCTTCCGCGCCGCAGCCCAACGCAGCCGAGCGACCAGCATTCGCAGCAAAGTATCAGGCTCGAGGAATGCTCTGAACGTAAGAAAGAAGTCGGAGATTAGTTCGTAGTCGAGGAAACTGGGCGAGGTGATTTCGGCAACTAGGCGTGGGGGTGTTGCCGCTGTCACGGCTCCTGTTGCTAAAGCATAGCGTACAATAGCACGATCGTCACAGGCGGGCTGGAATGTCAAAGCGTCATACATGGGCGCATCGATGACGGTGCGTGTGGACATGAAGGTAGCGCGGAGAGGGTGAGCGGTAGGTGACTTCGGTGATGGGAGACTCGACAAGCGCTGCCGGGCCGAGCGAGAAAAACGTGCTTGGGGAACCTTCAAAGCACTGGGCTTTCGAGGTCCCAGTGGCGGCAGTGTGAGTTTTGTTAGCCCCTGCGTAAGAACCGAGTCTCGGTGAGATCTGTCCAACGCAGAGCCATGAGCACTCTGCAGTTCATCGCTATGGGCGAAGGAAGGAGCGTAAGAGGAGCCTCGAAGGAGAGGTGTGCCGGTGCCAGTGAATCGTGGCACACCAATCCTCCAAGATGGGATGCTGATATCAAGGTGAGGGCGGCCATTTGCGTCGAGGTCCTCGGCTGTCTTGGGACGTTGGTCATCTCCGGGTTTGGATATGACTATCTTGAAGGCGCCAGCATCGGATTCGTTCCCAGGTGTCGGCGTAGCGTCTTGCACGGTGCTATCGGACAAAGCGCGTCGATGTCTCGTAGTCGGAAGAAGAGGGGGCTGTAGCTTTGAATCCGTGCCCCTCTCTATTGGCGATGCAAGCGGTGTTGGCGACCATTGGCTCTGGTGAAGATCGCTGTCTCCTTCACCATGCTTCGTACCTCCTGCGCCTAGAAGACCAGCCGTACTTGGCGGCGTGACAGGGAAAACAAAGTTTGGCTGGGGATATCGCTGGTTTGCCGGCCGGACGGTAGGTCTGGAATGTGTCAGTCTAAGCCAGACCCGTTTCGTTTCCCACGTGTTTCGAGCATGCCCCGAGCTCGGGCACGCTTGCGCGGGCATTTCTTTGAGACAGTGTTCGATCGTACCTCAGATATATCTTGCCATTGTTGCCGACGTTGGCGACGGTGAATTGACGCCCTTCCCTCCCCGCAGAGCCTCCATCCGGTGCGATCTCCCACTTTTCCGCCTCGCCAACTTTGTTGGTCCGAGTCAAGGTCTTCTCTTCGTGGGATCTCCTCTCGGTCAGAGGAACGAGGGGACGCGCCGAGGTCGCGCTGCGCAAAGACTTGGAGGCGGCTCTCGTGGTTGGTGTACTCCTGTCTTTGCCAGTAGGTACGGCTGTCCTGGGTGACACACGCTTGTGCCTGGGTTCGCGCAGGGAGCGCTTGGGAGATGCGGTGCTCCGTCGAGGACTCGTTGACGTATGCGTATGGGTATGCGCAGTCGAAGCAGAGGTCGCATGCGACACGGCTGGCGGCAGCGTCGTGGGATGCGTGTCGACAACCTCCATGGATGCAGCGTCGGCCTCAGCCTTGCTATCTCACAAGCAGAGGTTCGCGCCTGCAGGGGAGAGACACGCAGTCAATATCATTACATGAATCCAAAAGACCAGACCAAAATGGCGTGTCCAAAGTAATCGTGGCGAGCGGTGCCCAGCGCACTGCACGCGAGTCAAGACACGACTTCGGGCTCTAGCTCGCTGTGAGGATTCGGGTTGTCGTGCGAGTGGAGTACTCGTGCTCCATGGAGATTTGACGCAGAGGGAGAGACTGAGACACGGACACTTACCTTACGGTTGGGTCTTGGTAGGGGCCATGAATGGCGCGGTCCTACTTTCTCAAGCTGGCCATGAATACTCGCAGTAGCAAAGGCAGGGACAATCGCATCATCGCTGCTCTGATCGCCGTACGTACGGAGTACAAGTAGTGGAGAGAGAAAGGAGGTTGGCAGCCAGGCAGTATCCACACTCGTACCAGTGAGGCGGGCCAGCATCGCCATGTGTCGGGAGATCTCGACTCGGTTCCGCAACCCCGTTAGCGCCTCAGGTAGTGAGGCATTCCCCGTCGTCCCTATTTACCTGGTATTGTTTTATTCCACCTTTCCGACAAGTAATACTGAGAACTAGAATCACACAATCAAAAGCACCCCATACTTGATTGATAACAAAGAGTAGATATAATACTTACGTTATGAATATTCATAAGTCAAAAGTACTATTAACCCGATGATTAACACGAAACGTAAACTTAGGGGTGTTGAGAAGAGTGCAAGGTGCAGTCAGTAGCGAGATCGCCGCGAAGTAGAGGTGCCTTCGAAGGCCGAGTTGAGGCCTTGCGAACATAACTGAATCGATCTCCTAAAGAGGTAGGAAAAAAGGTAGCTAGCTACAAGAAGGCTCTTTCATAGCTGCGGTCACCTAACTTTTAGACCCCTCGGGCGCCGGAGGCGGTCTTCCCGGCTTGACACTACCACAGATAAGTACACGTAGGTAGATAAAACAATTAAGGAAGACGTGAAGCCGTATCGTGAGTTTGGCCACGATCATCTTCTTGATGTTCTCGCGCACGAATATGAGCACACAGGAGTTTATTTGCACGCCTTGCCTTGTTGATGTAAACAAACTCTTTGTCCCTCTCTGTTTCCAAGGAACCACCAGTGTCCAGCCTTTGTTCACATCACTACAGAGCGTGAAGTCTCTACAAGAAGAATAACTAGTAGAGAAAATGACCATCAATGTATCCCTGCGACTCAGCAATACCAAACACGTTTCCGCACTAACGTGAAAGTCAACTGCCATGTATGGTTTTGGAAATGCACCATCCTCTCACGCCGAACTCATGATACGTCTCCGGCGACGGATCAGTTCATACAAATCGTTTGAAAGAACAATCTCACGTTGTCGCCCGACCCACAGCACATTCATACAGTGTGCCGCAAACCGCTGTATCAAATGCCGCTATTATGAATACATTTGCGCGGCACGCCTCCTGGTCATAGAAGATTGGGACTACACCTTTGACCGGAATGAGCTTCTCTACGACGCCCTGATGGCTCACTTTTGGGGGCCTCGGCCTGAAGTAGTGGTGGAGAAGCCCTTGACCGAAGAGGAGAAGTCGGCCAAGGAGAAGGCGTGGAAGGAACTGGACTGGTACACGAAATGCAAGACGTTGGACGATGAGGACAGAGCTACTGATGATAAGGCCTGGAGAGAGAAGGACGCCTGGCGACTCGAAGACAACAAATGGAACCGAATTCGGAGTTTCGAACGCAGTCCACCTGTGATGGGCGCTTTTGCACAGTTCATGCGCTTCATGGAGGAAAACGAACGAGGAATCAAGTGCCGCACAGAGTACGAGGTCGCCGACGCCGTGGCTGAGTATCGAGACGATCTCGCTAGCAACATCAAAGCCTTGCGCGAACATAGATTTCAACTCCTTCACGGCCATGGGCACTACAAATTCTTTGAACACCGCTACTCCTGGTTGTTTTACCCAATTGAGTGGACGGTGAAGGAATACCTCATCCAGTTCTTTGTTCTCTGCGAATCTTGGCGCCTCATGTCCGTTAACACCAGAGGTGCGAAGATGTGGGCTTATCCAGGTGCTGAGGATGAAGGAAAGATGGTTGACTTTCTGGGTGCTTTGCTTGTGCATTTCGTGTACATGCGCAGGAACGGGGCAATGGGTTTCTATGCTCGCGATAGGGAAGAGAGGACCCAAGATTGGGAGAAGTGGGATGATGCGTACCAGGTTTTTGCCGAGTACTTAGCGGAGCAAGATGAGCGACGGGAGATCGTTGCAGAGGGATTGAAGTTGAAACAAGACTTAGAGGCCAAAGATATCCGCTTCGGCTTGGAAGAACTGTTTCTAATTGCAGAGCAGAAGGTACGAGTGAGAGACGGGGAGGCGAGAGATGGAGAGGAATGTTTCGAGGCACGTGGTCAAGGCCCAGACCGATATGCTTGGATGACCAAAAGGATGGCGGAGTCTACTGGATACAGAGCAGTGTAGGACTGTGTGATAATCATTTCGATGTGTGATTCTTTCCCGCTACACGAGACAGTGTGAGCCTCTACTCGACTTGGATAGAATAAAGCCTGATTGTTGGATGAGCACCAACTGTTTATCCTCGACAACTCAGAACTGTAATGCGCCAGGTTTCTTCTGGTGAGAAGAGGAGTGACGTAGCTTCGCGGTAGAATAAGCGGCATGGATTTTCCTAGTGCCTACCTATGTAACGTGGAGTGACTCTGGGAACCCCGTGACCTCCATACCTGGTAGCGCAAGTGGCATGACCAGCATGACCATCTCACGACTTAATCACCCCATAGCCGATCCCCCACCATCATATGCACCAGCGGAAAAACAAACCGAGCTAAATGAAGTCATTTTCGAGGGTCCTGATGGTAGCCGACCGCCTGCGAACCATAACCGGGAGCTCGCCCCGGAGTCTCCCGTTAAGCCGAGCGATCGGCTCTGTGTAAGTCGGACCACCGAGATCAAATGATATGAAGCGGCCACCCCCAGCATTAGCATACAGGCCCTCGTACTGGATAAATTGAAGACAAACCCGCTTATTCAAGGCATAGCTCAGCACCTGCCTCGACATTTAATCATCAATTTACGGCCGCAATCGTGGAAATGTCTACCACCTTCAACACTGCTGCAAAGGTGCACCCCGCACACCTACCACAAATGCTGCAACCACAACGACGCCTCCCATCAAGACTGTTCGTCCCGACCAAAACCACACAACCGACATCAAGTGCGCATCTAACACGAGGCAGGCTCACCTCCGTCGCCGTGGTGGGCGCAGCAGGCTACGCGGCGAGCAGCTACGTGAGCCACGCCCGTGACAGGCGGTTAGCCGAGGCACGCATGGCAGAGGCGGCGGAAGCGGAACGACGACGGGCGCTGGAGGATCTGGCGGACGAATATGGCGGCAGGGCCACGTTGGAAGAGTTGGAGCGGGCGGTGCAGCATTATGAGGAGAGGAAGTGAATCAGGGCGATTGATTCAAGTCTTGTGAGGGGAGAGAAGGGTGGAGAAGAGCGACATGCATCGGATGGCGTTTGGGTTGGATGATTTGGATACCACTGTTTACGACACGACGGCATAGCATGATCACACGCATCGATTGAATTGATTGGCATATTTCAGATTCATTCTCTCATCTGTTATCGACGTTATATGGTATTATGCACGCGGTAAGGCCACCCAACGCTGACAGCAACATGCGAAATCAACAACAACAACTACCTACGATCCACTTATCATCTGCCACTATTCAATCATTTACAGCATGAAGGCAGCAACAGCAGCAGAAAATCCCGCCCAGCCGAGGAATCGTCCCATACCGGCCGCACCATCCTCCTGGGGGAAGGGATCCTCAGTGCCATCCTCAACAGTATCCGGCATCAAACACCTAACCTCAGCATATGGCTCATCATCCTCGTTTCCACTGGCCGGTCCAAAGACATTGACGACCACAACAGGTAGCACAGCGGCAGACTGAAGAACCGACATGTCATCTTCCTCGTGCGCACCATCCACGCGACGGAAGAAGGATGAGTTACCACCGATCATCTCTTCTGCGTTGTCGGCGTTGATGGTAGTGGAGAAACTGGTCCTGTCCTGGACGTCGCGACGACAGCTCGCTGTGATCTTCCACGACTCGCAGCCCTCGCCGAACCTCTGACGTCCCTCCTTTCTCATGTCCTCGACGCATTCCTGCCTGACTAGGTTGTTGCAGTCGCCCCTGAACTCATGTCCCCAGCCGTCAACGACAGAGTGGCCCTCAACAGGGAAGACATGAGTGCAGATCCTCCAGCTATCATCAAACTCCGTCTCACCTTCAGGGGAGGAGAGTGTGACCGTAGTGGCAGTGAGCTGATCGTTGCCATCAGGGTTGTCGAGGTCGTTTTTGATGGCGATGGTCAGCTCCCAGCCGTCTTGTTCGGAGCCGGGGTAGGGCGAGGAGACGTCCTTACCCTTGAAGGACTCGCTGCGGGTGAGGTTGGGCTCTTCGAGCACAGAGGACCAATCGGAGGAGGAGATGTCCTCGGCCATGTCGCCCTGGTAGATGGGGTCTTGGGCGTTGACCGCGGCTAGGAGGGCCGCGGAGGAGAGTGCGAGAGTGGACTTCATGATGGCTGAGATGGAGAGATGTCTGGTGGATTTGGCTGTGAAATGGACGACAGAGAATGAGGAAATGAGAAGATGGAGAAGAGGAGCACGCGCGAGGATAATAAGAGGCCAGTGGCACAGCCGCAGCAGCTCCATTGATGAGCTACAACGTCCCGACTCCCCAGTGCCCAAGACCTAGGTTCCCTCCCCTCCAGAACCCTTTCTCGCTATCTCTCATTCGACGCAGCCATACCCCGTCTTCTCGGCGACAAGCCCCCCCAAAAGATAAAGGCAGCTCGAATCTCAATGGAAAGCTTCTAGAGGCCGCCGAGGCATACCTCAAACCAATGGGGATCAGCAACCCAAGCCCCAGCCGCAGCAATAACACTGAGGACGCGAATAGGATGCGTTCTGCTAGCTTCGCCAAGGAGTCTGCTGGCACCCTTTATCTCTTGAAGCACGGTCTTCGACTGATGTCGGTGGCATCCCAGATGGGGAAGATGGATGGCGATAGATGGGCTGCGGCGCGAGCTCATTTGCTGTAACATTCATCAACCAGCAGAAGTTGCTCAGGGTTCAACGCAGGATGCTCCCTGAATTTCTGACCTACAAGAGACGGAAACATCCGCAAAAGAGCCATGAGGCACTCAGTTGGGCTCACAGAAGACCAGGGATCATCGCTCGGGGGTTCCCGGAGTAG
Source organism: Cordia subcordata (assembly GCA_028554755.1). Classification (NCBI taxonomy): domain Eukaryota; kingdom Viridiplantae; phylum Streptophyta; class Magnoliopsida; order Boraginales; family Cordiaceae; genus Cordia; species Cordia subcordata. The sequence continues at coordinate 44,036 of JAPTOF010000051.1, read as the reverse complement.
GAAAGGGATGGTGTCAGCCTCTATTTAGGTTCAAGTTGTGAACGGCCCAATGGCACCGGCAATTAAGCTCGTGGGGCGCCCCGCTAAGACATGCCAAACCCCCCCGAGAAAGCACGAACTGCACAGTACTCGTAGTACGTACTTGTACGTGCCAATCGGCTTCGCTTTGCTTTCGGCCTGTTACACGAGCAACCGCCCTTGTTACTGACAGTGCGTCATACTGCTCTCTGATTCTAATCGTCAAGATAGCTATCCAGGCCACAGCGCCAGAAGAGGAAGCTGTCAACCACGACTTCGGCCTAGGCCCTTTGTGCCTCGCAATAATCAACGAGGGACTGAAGTCCCTCTGTTGCGCCGCCAAGGGGGCTTTGGCTTGCTTTTGCTGACTACTCCGCTGACAGAGGTCTTGGTAGAGCCGGGGTTCAATCGATTCACTGATGATTGACGGGAAAAGTGAACTCAATCCACGTCGTACGTCGACGTTGACCGAGCATCTCAGCTGTGTCTTCATGATACTGTTACTCCTACTACCAACTTAGTGATTAAGAATGCCCAGACAGCTGCCAATGCTCAGCCCTACCTAACCTCCCCGCATTTTACGTACAAACTCAAACCTAAAGTCCGAGGTTGGAAGGTCCGTATGATCTTTCTGACCCGAGCTCGACCGCCTACCAGCAAGCCAGGGTCCAGAATGAGTGCGCGTTGCAGCTCGCAAGTCATCTTGGTGTTGATCTCCTACTCAACAATAGCCCCTACCTCCGATTTCACCTCACCGGACTCTACAAGCTGCAGGTTGCAAAATAGCAAAGCATAGCATACCATCGATCAGTCCGCTGGATAACAATCTAATTGACACTCGCCACAACTTCACCCGGCCGTTAGTTGACAGGCATCGCCACTCCCCATGTCCAAGTTTCGCCCGTCCAATACCAATTCTACTCGGTGAACTTGATAGCCGGCAACTCCTTACGTTTTTTCCTCTGGAATCCCGTCAAACGCTTTGCAAAAGCCACGCTCACGGCACCCACGAACCGCGGCCGGGGGTTTTGCAACACGAGCACCTCTTCCGCCGCCTCTGCCCAGACATCAAACGAGATGCCGCCTGCGAAGTAGTCGACCATGTCCTTAGCCAGCTCCTTTTGCATGGGATGCTTCTGCTCCAGTGCCTCGTAACCATCCGCAAAGTCTCTCATGAACTCCTTCTGTAGGCTTTCGTCCGTGTCGGCCTTGAGCATCGCCCTGTGTCCGTCGAGGATGGCCACGTGAAGACACTTCATCATAAAAACAGTCAACTTCTTGCAGATGAAGCGGTCGCAGAGTTTGAGGACCTCGACCATGTCGCGCATCGGTGTGCGGTCCTTGCGCACCTGAGGAGCTTCGACCGGATTGGGGGGTTGGATGTTGATCATGGAGGAGTGGGTGTAGGCGACGCCAACGAAGAGGGCGAGATTGTTGGAATCGATATTATCGAATGTTATCTTTCCCCTGTTGACTTCGTCCCATGGCTCCTTGAGAGCCTTCTCGAAGTACTCGGAGTGCTTCATAAGAGCAAAGCGGTGCACATGGAGGGTTTCGCCTTTGCCCACGAGTTGGACCATCTGGTCATCGCTCCTGGACTTATCAGCGTGGTCTCGGAAGCGACTGGGCTCGGAGCGACTGACTTGGCTAGCCATGCAGCGCGATGGTCGGATAAAAGAGCGGAGGGCACTGGCTCCTCCTCTTGTGATTGCTGCGTCTCGTTCCTTTTACGCTTCTTCGGAGGCGGCATGGCTTTTGGGGCGGCGACGGGGATGTTGAGTGAAGGAAGAGGAAGAAAGTTGTGCAAAACAAGATAGCAAGATATGAACCAAGGTGTGGGGATGTGAAGTTGCGATGCGGTGGAGTGAAGAAGGTAAGTGCGATGAATATGAAGGTGAGTGCCTCCGCCGGACAACTAAGGCACCCATAGGTATTCACAAGCCCGGCGAGGGTGACCGCCCTTTCCGCCTGAGGTGACCGTTTGATTGCAGCAGCTGCCTGCTGAATTCGGATGAGTTCGAGTAGACTCGCACTGCATTCCTGTATTGTTTGTTCTTGATCGTGGTGACAGAACAGTAGGAGGCCGTTATCATCTTCTGCCGTGGGCTTGGACATCGTCCAATGCTCCGCGCTTGTATGAAGTAGTATTAATATTCAAAATTGAGGAAAGTCAACGCTAGAATTCTATCGCTTGAGTGTGCAAATCAAGCCAAATCATGAGTAGGAACTTGAGGTACCTCACTTCTTCTTCACACTTCTCACCCTTACTGTCCCACCATCCCCCTCAAGCTCCCAGCCAACCCCGTCCTCACTCTTGAGCCTCTCCCAATTCCTGCCAGTCATGCTCTCAAGAAACGCCCTGTCCACGCTCAAGTAACTCCTCCCAAACGCCTTCAGCGTTGTCATCCGGACCTCCCCCTCCGCAAACTCCATAACCCTCATCTTCGCCCCGTCCACCCTCCCCATCAGCATCCTGAAACTGACCCAATCATCGTGCACCAGAGCCTTGAGCACCGCGTCGACCTTGGCATCCTTGAGCCGGAACTTCCTCCGCAGGTAAAACGCCTCGGTCAGCTCCCTCCTACGGCACGCCGTGTCCAAGACGAGGATGCCCACCACCTCCTGCAGTTCGATGGCCGTGAGCGGGTTCTGGGGGTGCAGCACTCGGAGGAGATACAGGATCGCAATGTGGTAGCTTTCTGGTTGACCGACCATGACGGAGGTGCGGACGCAGAAGAGGTAAGCTTGGACGGAGAAGTCGTCGACGCGTTTGGAGGCTACTATACCCTCGCGAAGCTTCCTCAACGCCATGACGATGTCCGCGATGGGCTTGGCATTGGCTGGGCTGGAGAGGGCTTCAGCACTCGGCTTTGGCAGCTTCTCCTTGCCCTTGGCCTTGCCCTTGGGAGAAGTAGCTTTCTCCTCTTTCGTCGCCATCTCCTCCGTCTTGGGTAAAGGATCCCTTATCTCCAACGCCGCAAACCGCTTCAGCAGCTCATCCCGACTCCCTGCGTCGGTGCACATGCTCAGATACCGGTCCACGATCTTGGTGTAATATTTCTCTTGTTGCTTATGGTCGAGGAGTCGCTTGTCGCCTTTGGAGACGAGACCCATGCTCTCGAGGGGATCCTGTTCCACGGGCTTGAGTCTGCTCCAGGGGCCGGAGGGGAGCCGGCTGGCTTTTTTGGACATGGCGGCTTTGCTTTGGGTTCGGAATTATGCCATCGATGATTTCATCAAGTGTAAGACATCAAAAGATGAATTGAAAGCGGCGTGATAAGCCCTGGACTGCGATGATTTGAAGCGAATGCCAGGTGAATGACGTCCGTTGTTGTGATGGTGAAAGTTTGGCGGGGTAGCAGTGCCCCGCGTGCTGCAGCCGCCGATCTGATTCAGATTTCAGGGGCTCACCACAAAAACAGCGTCCCCTGCAAGTACCTTTCCATAACACTGGACGTTCAATGCAGCCACACTGGTGTTTTGACTTCTGAGTCAGATCATTGCGATTCTATGATTGTACAACAAACAGCGCTATCTAAAAATTACTACTATACTGTACGCTAGTCTAAAACACACTCAGAACCATGGGTATCACATCGCTTCTCCTCTTCTAGCATGCCCATCCCTCAAAGCATCTACCTCTGAGGCTCATGAACCTTTCTCTTGCAAACTCGACTCTTGCAGAGCCGATCAAACGGCGAAGGAAGACAAATCGCCTAGACCGTCACATCCTCCGCCGCCGGCGGTTCCGCTGGCTTCGACATAGCTTTGTCCTTATCCTTGGACGAGGCATCCCATCCCATCGGCCCCTCACACTGTAACTTCCCCGGCTCCTTGCTCAACACCCGTCCCAGACCCTGATGCACCTCCGCCTGGAACTGCTCAAAAAGCACCTTCTCACCGTCGATGCTGATGTAGCCATCTTCCTGGTCGCGCGGGATGATGCGGTACGCTGCGATCTTCTGGTACTGCACTTGCGGCATGTCGAAGAATTTACCGGATTCGACGGATAACAGGGTCTTCGTGGATTTGAGAATGGGCATGTCGCCATTGATGCGGACGAGGTCCATGCAGCCGTCGGCTGGCAATGCGCCGGGGAAGAAGTTGGCGTCGGGTGCCATGAACCCCATCTATAGAGATATTAGATCAGCCTTGTCCTTTAAAAAGCGGGCGCAGCGAGCAGGAGCCCTCTGCTAGGAGCCTTCGGAGGAGCAATTGAAAGAAGTATGATGGGAAATAACTTACGTTTCCGCAATAAAAGTTGCCAATATTATCGTACGGCACAAGCTCCCAGTCCTCAGGAAGTTCATCCTTGATGGTACCGTACTTGAGCGACGGCAAGCAATCGTCGCCCTCCTGAAGCCCACCATTGGACTCTGGGGTATCCTGGGACGTGCTCTGCATATACTGCCGGTAATGGCCCTTGATGCGCTCTTTGCTGTCATGCACCACCTTGATGGCGAGATCACAAGGGTAGCACTTCTTCTGGAAGACACGCATAACGAGGCCTACCTCGAACCTCCTCGCGCCCATCCACCGAAGGTTCTCCGTGCCGAGGTCGCTCTCTGCGATGATACCGACAGCTTGCGACAGGAAAGAGAGGTACCTCTCGTCCCCTTGCGTGACGGAGACGAGATCGATGGTTGTGACATAGCCTTTGATAATTGCCAATGCGGCGGCGCCGGCTTTGTTGCTGCCGTAGAGGTTTAGGGCCAGGGCATTGCCCGATCCAGCAGGGATGTGGCTGACGGGCAGTTGACGGAGAGCCCTTCTAGCGTCGGCCCTCTTCCCAAGGCCGTTGAAGATCTCATGAGGCGTACCATCTCCCGACACGGAGACAATCGTGTCGTAAGCCTCAAGGTCCAGTCCCTGCACCAATGTCGTGGCCTCACCACCCTTCTTCAGAATAGTCGCCTCGTAAGTCATCCTGGCCGAGTCGAACATAGGCCGAGCCTCCTGCTCCCACTTCCTAACGCCGTTACCGGGCCCCGAGTTTGGGTTTACAAGAACGTAAGCCCTCTTGCCAAACTTGACACCCTCAGGGTAGGCCAGGTTGTGGACCACGCGCATCATCTCATCCAGCGCGGCCTTATCCTTCACGTCGCTGAGAACCCACGATTCCTTCTCGATTTTGTAGTTCGACTTTGGGACGACGTGTTCGAGCTTGAGCTTGGGGTGTCTTGTGCGCCCCGTGCGACCTCGACATTCGTGATGTTGTAGTACGGGATAGTCTTTTTCGAGCTGGAGCCTGGAACGGTCGGGTCAGTCTTGGGGGAGGCCAGTGTGATCAGGGACGAAGAGGGGGGCTCACCCTTGACTTTGCCGGAATTCTTCACCTTGAAGCCATCTCTAGCGATGGTGAGGGTGACGGGGTTGCCGCGCTCGTCGAGAACGAACAGGCTTGGCTCGTCAACGCGGGGAGCGTGTGCATCAGCCATTGTCGCCGGAGGTGGTTCGCTCTATGAATTATGTTGATGTTCAAGTATTACGATTGAGGCATACGCGCGTCAATGCCGTCGTGTCGCAAGTGCGTGTGCTCTTCGATTCGAAGTTCGTACGGTACAATCGGAGCTGTCGAGCCAAGGGGATCGATTCCAAGGTGGTATGCACGAAGCCACGAGCCTGGTAAGGATGGAAACGAATGTAGAAGAACTGAAGAGAAGCAAAGAGTGTATTGCGCGAGGGCAGAATGCAAGTAAAATTAAGACAAAGGCAAAAGAACCAAAAGCTGTGCTGTGCTGATGCGATGTTGAGGTGAGGTGAGATTCGAGCTGCGCTGCTGCAGCTGTCAGCTGTCAGCACTTTGTCTGTCGGAAGAAACCCGCGGGGCGGTTCAGGTTAGTAAGTTGCGGGCAGCCTCAACCCTGTCTCTGTCGCGTTTGACTGACTTGGTATGAACATGCGAATACACATGACCTCTCCTCGGCATGATGGTTCTCGATTAATCTGCAGTAGCCTCCTCACAACAGCTCAACTTCATCCATTGCTGTTCTAGCAGCGCACAGCGCTCAAACGCCTTAGGTAAGATACCTACCTTATAGTTGAGGCAACCCTAAACAACAAGGATACCTTATTGCTCAGAGCTATACGCACGCCGACATATCACTACACCAATAACGCAACATCCGTCAAGAACCATCACTCACAAGCCAAAAGATCTTCGACATACTTTTATGTATACCACACCACAGCCTTCAGTGCCCGCACCTCTGCGTAGAGATACACCTCTATATCCATCCCCAAAGGTTCTGTCTCTAAGTCATATCCTCATGGCATCAGATCATGAAATGGCCTGTATCTTTTTCTCTTTTGCTTCCCCTCACGAAAAAATCTCTCTCAATCTGCCCTTTGAAGCTGGAAACATCATGACAGCCGTGTCACGTCAGGGAACTTCCCCTGAGCTGCCTTCTTAAAGGCTTCCTCCTCCGGGCTCTTCCAGCGCCGCAGCGTTTCTAGAGCTTCAATCGCGTCTTCGAATTGAACACCAGAGATATCGAGGATGCTTGATACTTCCTTCTCGACCTTGCTGCGGTCTTCGCCCAGGGTCCTCTTCGCGCGGATGGCAGCTAGCACGTGGCAGGGGCTGGACTTGTGCTTTGCTAGGAAGTCGTCGTTCACCTTCTTCAGGTCTGCGGATGGGTCGATGATTTTGAACTCGTCCTTCAGGATCTCGGCAACCTTTGGTGAGATATCCTTGGCTTGCTTGAGGGCGTGACGCAGAGCGATTGCCTGCTCGTGTACCCTCGAGCTATTCGGGTCAACTGCAGCTGCGTGGATGAGGCAGCGAAGCGCAAGAACGTATTTTCCTGCAACCGTTAGATTCCACATGTCCCGCTAAATCGAGAAGCAAACTTACGTCGGCGCAAGTAGACTTCGACTCCAGCTAGCTGAGCGTCCAAATGCTTCGGGCAAACCTGCAACAGCGGCGCCAACAGCTTCGTAGCCTCACCCAACGGGTCCTCCGTGGCCGCAAGCTTCAACCCCAGCGGATCCTCGTCCTTCTTCTTCACCTCACCATCCGCCATTTTCTTAGTAGGATCCTGCTTGGCCTGCCTCTCCGCCGCCTCACGCTCAAGCCGTTGCTGCTCCTTCTTGGCCTTCTTCGCCGCCTTCTTCCTCTCCAGCGCGTCCTCCTCACTGTCGCCGTTCACGCCGTTGGCGGAGGGCTTGTCTGCGAGCCTGAGGTAGATGTCCACGGCGTCAAGGGCAGCGCGCGCGTAGAAGGGGTGGTCACGAAGGTGGTCTTCCCAGCGGATCATGTCGATGTATGCGCGGATCTGACCCTTCCGTAAGGAGAAGCTGTGGAAGTCGAATTGATCCTCCTGCCAAACGTCGAAGATGTTGATGATGGAGTGTAGTCTCTTCAGCGCCATGCCGGTATTGCCGGTTCTTGCGAATGCCTCGCCGTCTTCCGTCAGGAACCAGATGCACTGCATATCCAACAGATCGGCCAGGGGTCCCCCCACAGTGTCCTGGCGCGTGAACATGCCAACCGTTTTCAGGCCCTTTTCGTTCTCGTTGTTTCGCAGGATGTACTTGGCGGCTTTGCTGTTGATGTAGCGGTCTTTGAGGTCAAGTGAGCGGGCATAGTCCATTGCCTTGGCGGCCTCGGCAATGTTGCCGTGGTGCTTCAGTATCCGCGCCTTGGTCATGTTGTAGTCGACGCTCTTGGGGTCCTTTTCGACGGCTTTTTGCACGTACTCCTCAGCCTTGGTCAGGTCGCGGCTCATGTAGTAATTGTAATGCTGGGCTAAGAAGAACAGCCCTGCAGCCTCGCCCTTGTCTTTGCTCTCCGAGTCGGCCTTCTGTGACTGAAGGTACTTTTCTGCTAGCTCGCGCAGGGTGTTCTTTTTGAACTCGTCGGAGTACAGGTGCTTCAGGTTGGCAAACGTGGATGGCACGCCCTTGTCCAGCATCAGGGTCAGATACGATTCTGCTGCCGTCCTGAACACGTCTCCTGACAGGAAGTCCAGCGGTAGACGCTTGGCAGCATCGCATCGTGGGAACTTCGTGGCATACTCGTCGTAGACAGCCTTGCGTGCTGCTACATCATCGGCATCCACGCCGAGAGTTTCCAAAAGTCTTTCGTAATAGTCCTGGTGGTCTGGGTTTCGATCAAGCAGCGCGCGGTATGCCTTGGCCGCCTCCTCTTTCCGCTCGAGCTTGGTGAGGTATTCTGCGCGGCACTCCATCACAGCCAGACGGTCCAAGTTATGCTTCGCGGCGTCCTCCAGATGCTCCAACGCCCGCTGGTAGTCGCCCTGCTCTGCGATCAGTGAGTTCTTGTACATGACAGCCTCGGAGTGCTCCAAGTCGTATCGCGAAGGCGTTGACTTCAGTGTCCCCTCATAGGTGGTGAGCACATTCTCAGCCTCCGTCAAGTTTCCTCCCAAATGGTGCGCAATAGCCAGCGCCGTCCAACTCTGCCTCGTCTGAGGCCGCGCGGTCAACATGGCCTGCCTGCTCGCAGCATACCCTGCGTAGTCGCGCATCTGCACCTGCAAGATAGCCAAGTCCCTCTGAATTTGCGCCGACTCCGGGTCCAGCCTCAGCGCAAACTTGTATGCCTTGATCGCCTCCTCAAAGTTCTTGGCCGCGCGGTATAGCAGGCCGTAGACGTGCCAGCAAATGTGCGACTTCATGTCGGCCTGCAGGGCCTCCTTGCCGAGGGCAAAGGCCTCGTCCGTCTTGCCTTGGGCATTCAGGATGAGAGCCTTCATTGCCATTGTGTCGCCATGCTTGGGATTCTTCTTCAGGATACCATCTGCTGTCTTGAGGCCGCGCTTGAACTGCTTATCCTCGTAGGAGCGCACCAGGGCACGGAAATTGGACTGGTCCTTTGGGTTGAGTGGTTGAGGCATGATGGGCAGCGGTCGACTCGAGCGTCGAGGAACTCGTTCGAGATCGTTCGCTTTTGGGATGTTTCGAATTTTTCAGAGAGGATCGCTCACTGTCGTATCGTACTAGTTGCGCTCGTGGTTCGAAAGGGATCGCGAGGAAATTGGGTTGTGATCAGAGCCTAAGCGAATTTTCTCCCATGAAGACTCGACTCAGCCGTGTGGGCGCTCAACACCAGACGAGTAGACAAGTGAAGGCTCAACGACCGCGGCGAGGAGTACAAAGGGAAGTGGTCTGCGTGTGAGGGTGAGCAACCTGGAATTTGAGGTGATGTCCATCGGCAGCTGTTGTACTTCTGCGGCGGATCCTCGGAGTCGGTAACGGTGGCCCTGGCCCGGTCGCGGATTCCTCAGTGGGGTCAGGCCTAACTTGAAGCGACGAACTTTCCCTGCGTTTCCATCAGCAGAGATGGATGTGATTCTGGGCGAAGCTTGAGATCAAACATTGCACAATTGACGTCTATAACTTGACTACACTACATTATTGTGGAATCCAACGCTTCGATTCATCTCTCAATGGAGGGTATCCACAAACAGAGCATCACTCCTGCGCAGGTGCTACTCTCTAAATATACAAGTGTACAACTATCTTACAAGCCCTGAGCCAGTCAAGGAGAGCTCAGTGCTGAGCACAACATCACTTCTTCTCTTGCGACGCTCGACTCTCCTTCCACGTCTTCATCGCCTGATCCCATTCCCCTCCAGTCCCTCCGCACCGTGCTTGAACCGTCGCCCAGGTCCGACTCCGAACAATATCCTCAACCCGCTGCTCCTGTCTGATCAAGCTAGCCAGCGTCTCCGTCCTCGCCTCCCTGGGGAAGAACCTGGCCGAGTAAGGATCCAACCGCTCATCAACGATCCTGTGACTATCCTTCTCCTTCTCCATCTCGCGCAGCGTAGCCTCGGGGTCGTCGGGATCAGGGCTGGCAGCCACGACGCCGCAGTACCAGATAACATCCTTGCGAGACTGCCATGACGGAAACAGAACCTTGTTCTTGAAGTCGTGGCAAGATTGGGCGTCAATCTGCCTGTGGCCGGAGCGTGGGGTTCGGTGGGAGGTTGAGGTGGGATCGAAGCCGGCTTTCGCGGGGGTGACGAGGGCATTGAGGTTCTGGGTTATGGAGTCGTCTATCGATGATCGCGAGAAGCGTAGGAATTCTCTGAGCGCACTGGTGTTGAAGCAGAACTGCGGCGACAGTGACGGGGCTCGCGATGGCTCCGTCATGGTCAGCTGTTGCTGCTGGCGAGGATTATCGTTGACCTCAACCCCAGTGGATTGGCCTGAGGTCTTCCACAGTAGCCCAGCCAGATTGATGAGTTCGTGAGTCAGATGATAGACGCGGGATGTTTGTGGATAGCAGTGGCGATGCGACGCGCCTTGGAATGATTTCTGTGTGTGAACATGTAATTACCTGGTAGGTGCAGATACAAGAAAAGAAGAAGAGAAGACGTTGATGCTGTCATAATCAGGTGCCCCAGGCCAGAGCTTCGAGAGCTGCCGACGAATTCCGTCGCCGCCACTATGGACTTTCCACTCGCAGCTCCGGGGCTCAAACCCGTCTACTTCGTATGTCTGCGTTACAATCCCACGAGCTTGCTCCATTCTATGTCTCGACAGTCCTGCGTATGGATCCTACAAATATGGAGATGTGTTCCGGTGTCAAGACGCTTCACTTCAACATAGCGCACCACCGATTAGCTCCGGAACAGGAGCTCACCTCAAGATCCCCAACATGTCCCCAGACTACTCAGCAGTGGCAAGGCTGACGGAGGACAAGCCTCCCAAGTGCCGGCACCCGGCATCCTCTCCTTGCCTTGCGTCAACGCTCTTACCTTCAAAATATCACAATGACTGCGTGACTTCCGCTGTAAGTGTTGGTGTTTAAAAAGTCGCGTGGTACGTAGTACAAGTACGTACCTTACCTAAGATTGAAGTTGATGACGTCGAAGCAGGGCAGCACCGCCTTCCCCAAGCGGCGTAGATTAGCACCAGCTGCCACTGGCATTGGTGGCCATTTACTGATGGTGGCCTCACCAGGTGAAGTGAAGGCTCGTGATGGTCTTCGCTGCCCGTCTTTCCTCCCTTCTAGCACTTCTCTTCTCAACTTCCTTCAGCTGGCCCCTTTCGAACAATTTCTCTTCACCTCTGCACTGCAGGTTGAACTCAACTTCGCTGCCCTTTTACCCTATCTTGCACCTCCTAGACCATAGACATCTCGTTCGACTGCCCCGCTCATCGTCCCGCACGGCGCACGCAGCCGCCGTTCAACCTCGAGACCCCACGTTTCGCGTTACCGTTCCGTTCGTGACCCTTGCTTGGCTCCCCTTTCGACGATATCGTCCCACCATCGCCAAATTTCACCTCAGGGGTTCTTGCAAGACCGATACTTTTGGACAATAGACTGCCACATTGCGACGACATCATGGCCACCCCGGCGCCCGGAACTCCTGCTGCTGTTAACGCTGGCAACGGCAGCTGGTCTGCTTTCATCAAGGTACCCCTATATTCCTCCCTCTGATTTGAACATAGCTGACCTCCCAGTCTATCGCCTCCTTCAACGGCGACCTCGCCTCCCTCACCGCGCCACCCTTCATCCTTTCCTCCCAGTCCCTCACCGAATTCTCCTCATACTGGGCCACCCACCCCGATATCCTGACCGCCCCCGCCGCTGAATCCGATCCCGCGAAGCGCTCCGCCCTCGTCCTCAAGTGGTTCCTCTCCACCCTCAAGCACCAGTATGCCAGCCGCAGCGAGGAGTACGGTAACGAGAAGAAGCCCCTGAACCCGTTCCTCGGCGAACTGTTCCTCGGCAAGTGGGAGGACGAGGCAGGCGAGACCGAGCTCATCTCCGAGCAGGTCAGCCACCACCCACCGGCCACCGCGTACTGCATCCGCAACAAGAAGACGGGAATCCAGCTTGAAGGGTACAATGCCCAGAAGGCTAGCTTCAAGAGCACCATTATTGTCAAGCAGATCGGTCATGCTGTCTTGAGTATTCCTGTCGGCGGCGAGACCGAGAAGTACCTCATCACCCTGCCAAGCCTGCATATCGAAGGACTCCTCTTCGGCGCACCGTTCGTCGAGCTCGATGGACACACCTATATTGTCAGCTCAACAGGCTTCACCTCTAAAATCAAGTTCACCGGCAAGGGTTGGGTCAGCGGCGAGAAGAACTCAGTCCATGCGACACTCTTCCCCACCGGCAAGGAGGACAAGGACAAGGAAGTCCTCTACAACATGTCTGGGCAGTGGATCAAGGAGCTCACCCTGTACGAAGGTCCCGTCAAGAAGAAAAGCTTGCTCGAGGTCTACGACGCAGCCAAGACACCGCAAACCGCACTCAAGGTCAAACCCATTGAGGAACAGCATCCGCTCGAGTCCCGTCGCGCCTGGTCTCTCGTGGCTGAAGCTATCGCCAAGGGCGACATGGACACCACCTCTGTGGAAAAGAGCAAAATCGAACAGGCACAGCGCGATATGCGCACAAAGGAGCGCTCTGACGACCATACCTGGGAGAGGCGCTATTTCACGGCGGCAACTGAGGACGACACCCTGAAAAAACTTGGCGACGCCGCCGGCATTCCCCATGACGGCGAGGCCAAACAAACAGGCGGCCTCTGGCGGTTTGACAAGTCAAAGGCGGACAAGGTCGAGGCGGAGAAGCTGAGCGCCGAGGACACACAGAAGATCGAGAAGGAGCTTCTGGGGCGATAGTATCCCGCCCAGGAGCTCAGGAAGCTGGAGACCAGGATGAGTAAATTCAGTCTACGGGAGACTGCTTCAGTGCTGCTGCACAAGAAGAGGCCTTGGAAGATGGGATGACTGCACGAGATCAAGAGTACTGTAATTACGCATAACACGATACACATAATGTGATTCTGAAAGTTGAAGTCTTGTTTAACATTGTTTTTTTCATTCTTTGGTGTTCATCTTGACCACTACGCTTTCCTAAGAGCAGGGACCCATCAAATGCATTTTAGGTTGACATGTCAGGCAAGCGAGCTTACAGCTGGCCGGCGCAGTTGAAGTCCTTGAGCGCCTCGGCGACACGAACGGACATGGACTTTTCGCCCTCACGGACCCAGACACGGGGCTGCGACAAGTTAGCATACAATGTCGTATCTCACTGGGAAAAGGTAACTCACGTCAAAGTACTTCTTGTTGGGCTTGTCAGCACCGTCGGGGTTGCCAACCGCGGACGAGACGTAGTCCTTCTTCTTGAGCATGTAGTCGCGGATACCAGCGCAGTAAGCGTACTGCATGTCGGTGTCGACGTTGACCTTGATGACACCGTAGCTGATGGCATCGAGGTACTCCTGCTTGGAGGAGCCGGAACCGCCGTGGAAGACGAAGAAGACGGGCTTGTCGTGCTTGGCGGAGATCTTCTCCTTGACGAAAGCCTGGTGCTTGCCGAGCAGCTCAGGGTGCAACTTGACGTTTCCGGGCTTGTAGACGCCGTGGACATTACCGAAGCCGGCCGCGATGGAGAAGTAGGGGCTGATGGGGGAGAGGGTGTTGAAGATGTTGAGGATGTCCTCGGGCTGGGTGTAGAGGGAGTTGTTGTCGACGTCCTCGTTGTTGACACCGTCCTCCTCACCACCGGTGATACCAATCTCCATCTCGAGCCACTGCTTCATGGGGGCAGCACGCTTGAGGTACTTGGCGGTAGTCTCGACGTTCCAATCAACGGGCTCCTCGGAGAGATCAATCATGTGAGAGGAGAAGAGAGGCTCGCCGGTGGCCTTGAAGTGGGCCTCGTCGGCGTCGAGCATGCCGTCGAGCCATGGGAGGAGCTTCTTCGCGCAGTGGTCGGTGTGCAGGACGACGGGGACGTTGTAGGCCGGGGCGAGGGCGCGGATGTAGTGAGCGGCCGCGACGGCGCCAGCGACGGAGGCTTCTTGGTTGCCGTTGGCTACGCCCTTGCCGGCGAAGTAGGCGGCGCCGCCCTGGGAGAACTGGAGGATGATGGGCGACTTGGCATCGCGGGCGGCCTCGAGCGAGGCGACGACGGTGGACGAGGAGGTGACGTTCTATCCTGCTTAGCTGGGCTGTGTACTAAATAGGGAGAGTCTGAAAACTCACGATGGCAGGGATGGCAAACTGCTTCTCGCGGGCGTACTCGAACAGACGGAGGACGTCGTCGCCGTAGATGACGCCGGTCTTGCGGCTCAGAACATCAGTGACGCCCATGATTGCGGTTTGTTGTCTTCGGTTGGTGGAGGGGTATCAGAGGTGAGAGCTTGTCGATCGCGGAGTCGGCAAGCGAGGATGAGGTAAAGAACTGAAAGAAGCAAAAGATGATGTTAGCGAGGATGCCGTCTAACGGAGTGAGTGATAAAAAGGCAATTGTTGACGGGAGCTAAGAGAAGGTTTAGACTCGTCAGGAGGAGAGGGCTGAGCTGAGACAGGTATATCGAGCGCGGGGTTTTCAGCGAAGCTTCTATCGATAAGACCGCGAGGAGGGGCAGCGCAGCAGGACCGTGACAAGGAGCCATGACAACAATGGAATGGTTATCATCCCACTGATGTGATATCATGATGCCCTGTCGACCCAATCCAGTTGCCGCGAAGTCTCATGCTGAGGCAAATTGGCATCGAGAGGTCCGTAATCGCTCTCGTCTCGAGCGCAATTGGCGGCAACGGCGCTATTCGGCCCATCCTTCAACGCTCCCATCCACTCAGACGCAACGTAATGACAGCTCAAGCTTGAAAAGCTCTTCCTGAGTAGTTTTTCTCCTAGCCTCGCCCTTCTCCTGTTGTCGTTGCTGCCCCGTGCGCCTCGAAAATGCTCGTCTTCGCCGGTCCCCTGTGTGAGGTCTGCCCCTCCACGCTGCTCCCGGGCCGATATCGTAGATTGTGAAAGAGTTTTCACCGTGTACTTGTGCAGAGGTTTTGTTTGTAGGGGGAACTACTCCGACTTGTAAGGGTGGGGCAAGTGACTTACACAGATTGGAAGCAGACGAAATGCTATGAAAAGGGAGAAATGACGATTGAATGGGGAGAATGAGGGGCAGCAACTCTTTATATGAACGGGAGAGAACTACCTACTTTACCCCTCGGATACGGTTTCAATGGAACATGGTCAGGTACCCAGTAGGTAATCAAAACCCCTTCCGTTGCCTTGACAGACAGCAATTCCGATGGGTGACCTCCAATTCTCGTCATGGCATTGAAACTGATTGGTTTACCGAAGGCGCCGTCTCCCGTTCCCCCGTTTACAGCCCACCTCCTCCTGCTACAGCCGAGCCCGACGGAAACATGCGGGACGACGATGCCCTCGTGGGGAAACCACTCGGAGAAGCAGAGGCGGGCGAGGCGGGTTATAGGAAGCCATCGCGATCTCTAGCTCAAGCCTCGGACCGTTGAAACTCGCTGATGTTGAAGCTCATCAGTGCTTGTCTACTCTATTAGGCAGGCTAATCGTCTCGACGTCCTCTTCGATGCTAGTACACGTCTTGCTGATACCATAGACGCAACAGTACGGTATCGCACTGAATTACCCCGGGATATGGCTCGCGAATTCCCGATATCCCACGACCTGAAGTCGGGCATCCAGACTCCCGTTGTCCAAAGGCCGGAGTGGTCTGCGCGCCCGAGAGATGCACCTCGGGGTCTTGTCCGTCCAGTTCGTGACCATGACCGCGTTCCATCGGGATAAGTGCCCCGCCCATTTAGACTGTCAATTGAAGTCTTCAAGTGCAATGAACTTTGAAAGTCCACGGCGGCACGAGCTCAAATTACAAGAAGCCGAATTACATCTTTGCAAAGATTTGCAGAGTCAAGAGTGTGCTTATCAGGACCTAGTAACAGACAGAGCCTTGAAATGCCTAGCATGACGCAGACCAGGACCCTGCGTGGCTTAGTCACTTCTCTTTGAAAAATGTCCGGTCTCCTCCAACACCACCACCTTCTACCCCAGCCGGGGCCAGCACAACAATGTCAACAGAATCGTCCGCAGGCTCAGTGCTCGGCCTCAACGCCCTCCTCGACAACCCCCTCTTCGCCGGCGGCATCGGCCTCGGCGCCCTCGGCGCAGCCGCAGCCTTCGCTCGCAAGGGCGCCATCCGCGCCGTCGACATAGCCCGCCACCGACTCCTCGTCAACGTCGAAATCAGCAAGCAAGATCCCGCCTATCCCTGGATTTTAGCGTGGCTCTCCCAGCCTCGTCCCACGCCGGGATGGATTGCCTCGAGGATTACGCGCATACATAACCTCAGCGTGGCGACGACGACGACTTCGAAATCACAGGGCGCGTTTGGGGCCGGGGGGCCTGGGAGCGCGCATTTCTTTCTGCAGCCTGGGTATGGGCGGCATATTATCAAGCATGGGAATGCGTATATTTCCGTCAATCGCGAGAAGCATAACACGGCGAATATGAATACTGGTGAGCCGCACGAGATTGTGCAGTTGACGACACTGTGGGCGCACCGACAGGTGTTCGAGCAGGTGTTCTCGGAGGCGCATCGACTTGCTGCGCAGGCGAATCAGGGCAAGACGACTATATTCTCTGCACGGGGAATGGATTGGATGCCACTTGGAGAACCAAAAACGAAACGCCCCCTGGAGTCAGTGCTACTAGACCAAGGCGTTAAAGAGGATCTGCTGCGCG
The DNA here is from genome assembly GCA_028554755.1 of Cordia subcordata. Taxonomy (NCBI): domain Eukaryota; kingdom Viridiplantae; phylum Streptophyta; class Magnoliopsida; order Boraginales; family Cordiaceae; genus Cordia; species Cordia subcordata. The sequence continues at coordinate 27,511 of JAPTOF010000051.1, read as the reverse complement.
ATGTGCAGGACTTCCTCGGAAGTCAGGACTGGTACGTCGGACGAGGCATTCCCTATCGCAGAGGCTATCTACTCTACGGTCCTCCGGGCAGCGGCAAAAGCTCGTTCATTCATGCACTGGCTGGAGAGCTGGACTTCAACGTGGCCATGATCAACCTGAGCGAGATGGGCATGACGGACGACAAGCTGGCGTATCTGCTTACCAAACTTCCAAAACGGAGCTTGTTGGTTCTCGAAGACGCAGATGCAGCTTTCGTGAACCGCAAGCAACGCGAGGCGGACGGCTACAGCGGCGCGACGGTAACCTACTCAGGTCTATTGAACGCGTTAGACGGCATCGCAGCCGGAGAGGAGCGAATCGCCTTCTTGACGACAAATCACGTCGATCGATTAGATCCAGCGCTGATACGCCCCGGGCGAGTAGACATGATGATGCGCATCGGTGAAGCAACACGCCACCAAGCCGCGCGCATGTGGGATCGCTTCTACGGGGACGTCGATACTGATCATACGTCGAGGGAGCGCTTCTTGAATCGTCTTGACGAGCTGGGCCTGTTTGGAGTGGGTAAGCAGGGGCAGCCGTCTAACTTGCATACGAGCACTGCTGCGATCCAGGGGCTGTTCCTCTTCAACAAGGGGGACATGCAGGGCGCGATTGATACGGCAGAGGCGCTGATCCCGCGGAAGTTTGAGGCGAGTGATTCTGTTCCCGAGGGCGCGATCAAGACGCGTGCTTAAGGTTGTAAGAAGTGTATCATGCGTACTATTGGCGTTGTACTATTGTGTGTAATTATAGTAATGATACCCTGGTGGTGAGGTTTGAATGCTTCACCAGCCATGTTCACAGCAAATGACCACGGCCGAACACTCACAGTAATCGGGTCAAAACCAGGACTGGGTCATTACTGTTTAATTTGCTCATTTCGCTACTGGATCGATATTTTGATGTTGCCAGTGCTCGTGTGAAGCGTTGCCAAAGGGTAATCACGGTGCGGCTGAGTTCACGGCGTGACTCGACTGCCTGACGCGACTTCATAGCTCAACATCGTACGCAGGTCCTCACTTCCTTCCCTTCATCCCACAACACAATCAAAAAAGTCACAATTGACATCATTGACATCGTCTCCTGTGTCAACATCGGGAGTCTACGACATGAGTTCAACAAATCAACCACGCCAGCACACGCTGGACAGCTGGCTCTCACCAAACCGCCACTCCAACCCATCCTCGTCCTCATCCTCATCGTCAACCAAACCTCACCAAGGCCGCTTCAAGGCGCCACGAGACAATCCAACCGAACGCGCAACACTGGCAAGCGTCGCAAAAGAAACTCGTCAAGCTTTACCAGATATTTTGCACAAGTTACCGCATATCCACGCCTCAAAATCTTACGCGTTGTACCTCTCGACTCTTCCACGACTGTCAGCGCAAAACTGCCCTAGCCTCGTCAAAACCCCGATCAAGATCATCAACGAGGACACATTCAACGCTGCGATCCGCTTGGCTGCGGAGAACCCCAGTGCGGGGAGGGTAGCTGTACTGAACATGGCGTCTCACTCGCACCCCGGTGGAGGCTGGCTGAAGGGTGCCATGGCGCAGGAGGAGGCGCTTTGTTATAGGAGTTCGTTGAGTTTGAGTTTACATCGACGGTATTATCCCTGGAAGCAGCAGATGGGGATATACACCCCGGATTGTGTCATTATACGGGGAGATATGTCGAGCAGGCACAACCTACTCGGTCCCTCAGTAAAGAGGTTGATTTACCTGTCGTCAGCGTCCTCAGCATCGCCGCATTGCGATGTCCCAACTTAGCTACAGAGACACGAGGCGGGAAGGAGGTGAAGATATTCAAAGAGGCGAAGGACAGGGAGCTGACGAAGGATAAGATGAGACTCTGTCTGCGGATGGCGGGAGGTAGAAGACATAGACTACTCGTACTGGGCGCGTTGGGGTGCGGTGCGTTTCGGAATCCCAGCGGGGAGATTGTGGACTGCTGGTTGGAGGTGTTGACCGAAAGCAGATTTGCTGGTGGATGGTGGGAGGTCTGGTTTGCGGTTTTTGATAGGAAAGGGGAGGGTAACTTTGAGGTCTTTGAGGAGAAGCTGGGGGGTGTTGAGGTTTGAGGGGTGTAGTTTGGTTCAGGGGCAGGCTTGAACCGGAAGGAAGTTCTTCCAAGTTGGTAAGGAGCCATGTATGCCCTCGGAATGTTCACACATATCCTACAATGAAGATGGTGGTAAGGATTATGCATGGGCTTGGGATGAAAGATGGTGCGAGTTGGCTCAGGGTAGAATTATCCAGGCTACCCTGTACCTCGTGCGTGGTACGCCTCCAGACACGCACTGAACAGCAAGCACACGTATCTTCGTCTCTGCGTAAAGCTCGGTATCATTTAATGGCTATGCTGTTCATAGCAATACGTATGCGCACCAAGGATAGCGAATGTTGAGAACTTGGCAATGTGTGGTCAAAGTCTTCGGTGCATATACTTGTTCATCTCTTCCAGTCGTGATGCCTGGCAGTCCAGCTTCCCGGAGTTTTGACCCCTTCACAACCTTGTAAAGTCTGAAAAGGTTGCGCAAAGACCAACACACCAACTGTGATACCAGTGAGGACAAAAGAGGACAAAGCCGGCATGAAGATCTACAGCTGGTCGTTGTTCCAGATGCCCGGTTCCCGCACCGATGCCGCATCGGGAAACCATCCACATGTCTTGGCTTCGATTAGGATTCCCGCGGCGCCTGATTCGCTGCCGACGTACCACAAGTCTCAAGCTTAACTCTGAATAGTCCATGTATTGCAAAAAACGACAGAAACGCCACAAATGTCGTAATGCGCGAATGTCCATGGCTTCATTCAAGGAAGAATTGATACCATCACAACAAGTTTCAAAAAGATGCGTTTAGCAGAGCAGATGGAGGAAGACACTTGTGGACTTATCGGAGATACGACAAACCGACCAGGCCTATAGCACCCTAATTGGATGGAATTGTCAATGAATCGAACAGCCAAGGCCACAGGAGCAAAACCGCCGTTCGCGATGGTGAACCCCCACACCTCACGATGTTAGTACCGCCACCACGAACAGGAGGAGCACTAACGAACGCGACCCCCGGCCCCATCAAACTCGCAATGACGTGACGACCTCCCGACGGACCGATCCATATCAAAGTTCTTTTCGCTTTCTGTCCCTCCCCCTTCTCACTCCTTTCTCTCTCGTTCAACCCGCTGCAGTCACCCAAAATGATCTCCAAAGGCGACGGCGCCGCCGCGCCCTCCCCGGCCGATGGCCTCGACGACTTCGAAGCAGCGCGTCCCTCCTCCGAGCCCAGCGCCGCCCTGCACGATCCAGACAGTGGTGTCAAGCGCGGTCTCAAGAACCGCCATCTGTCCATGATGGCGCTCGCGGGTATCATTGGACCGGGACTTCTTGTCGGCGCGGGTGGCGCTTTGAGCAATGGCGGGCCGGCGAGTCTCCTCATTGGCTTCGGCGTAATTGGAATTATTGCATTCTTCATCATGCAGTCTCTGGGTGAGATAACCACGATTTTCCCCGGTGGCGGTAGCTTTGTTAGTTTGGCGGAGAGGATGGTCGATAAGTCATTTTCGGTGGCTGTCGGGTGGAATTACTTCATTATTTGGGCGACGGTATTGGCGAACGAGTACAATGTCGTCTCGAGCATCATGACTTACTGGGTGCCCGAGGTACCGCTTTGGGGGTGGTTCATAATTCTCTGGACCTTCTTCATGAGCTTCCAGCTGCTGGGTATCGAGGCATTTGGAGAGGCGGAGTTCTGGCTGGCTTTGTTCAAGTTGTTAGGCCTGACCGCCTACTTCATCTTCGCTATTATTTACGCCTCTGGAGGACTGATAGGGCAAGACGAGGCTCTGGGCTTCAGGTATTGGAACGATCCAGGCGCCTTCAACGGGAACGGATTCAGAGGTGTCGCCACCGTCTTCGTCTTCTGCTCGACTTTCTACGCTGGAGTCGAATCTATCGCCGTGGCCGCCACCGAGACGCGCAACCCGGGCACTGCCGTTCCCCAGGCTATCCGACAGGTCTTCTGGCGCATTATCTTCGTTTACATGGGCTCGGCCTTCTTTTTCGGCATCACTTGCCCTGCCAACTCCAGCGATCTCGTTGGCGCTGAGGCCAAGGCCCTGCAGAGCCCCATGACCGTTGCCATTCAGAACGCTGGCTTCGACGGAGGCGTGCATCTTATCAACGCTTTCATCCTGGTCACATGCCTGTCCGCCATCAACTCTTCCATCTTCATCGGCTCAAGAACCGTGCTGTACATGGCGCAGAACGGCAAGGCACCCAGCATTCTCGGCTGGGTCAACAAGCGCGGTGTTCCTGTTTGGGCCATCCTCATCACCAACGCCGTCGGTTCAATCTCCATGATGAACGTCTCGACCGGTGCTGCCAAAGCCTACGGCTACATCGTCACTCTATCTGGCGTGAGCACCTTCCTCGTCTGGGGCAGCATCAGCTTCATTCATATCCGCTTCCGACGCGGATGGGCTGTCCAGGGTCGCAGCGTGGCGGACCTGCCCTTCAAGAGTCTCGGCTGGCCCTTCAACGCGTACTTTGGCCTCAGCGCGAATATTTTCCTCGCACTAGTACAGGGTTGGACGACCCTGAGCCCGTTTTCCGCGCCGGACTTTGTGGTTGCGTACATTCTGTTCCCGTTGTTTGGGATTATTTATGTGATCTGCAAGCTGTACTGGAGGGGTAACGATAACTTTAAGAGGAGTGGGGAGATTGATCTTGACAGTGGGAGGAGGACGGATTTGGATACCAAGACGGGAATATCGGTTTTGGATGGAGAGGAAACGATGGTGAAGAAGCCGTTTTGGAAGAGGGTTTGGGATTGGTTCTAGATACCCCGAAGATGCTGTATGTAGATGTGGATATCATCAGAGACACCTAATTTTTATATCAAACACATGCGATTCGACGTAGGTTCTGGAGGTGGATCCAGAGGTAGATCCAGATAGCCTCAGATACCAGCTGGAGTCCGCCAGAAAAGACTTAAAAGGCTTCGCTTCCTTCGCATCTCCGTTCCACAATGCTCGCATCTACAAAGCGCGCACCTACAACGAACGCATCTACAACGCACACGTCTAAGACGCATACGGCGACGCTCACAAGCAAGCAACGCCTCTGTCACAACACTACGAGAGCCGCAATCAGGTTGGGACGGCATCACAGTTGAGAATTTTTTGGTGCATCTCAGGTTGCGGGCAAGAGCCATAAGCACTGACGGAGTGTTGCCAGGGGTCACTGGAACCGTCGGAAAGATTCCTGGGGAAGTTGTGTTCTTCGCTTCTGCCAATACTCCCGTTGCGTAAGTTTAGTGACCTTCACGATCGTCTTTCGTACCAAGGGACTCGATACTTCAGCAGTTGAGGCTCTAAGGTCACGTTGGCGGGAGATGATGATATGCTGGGGGAAGCACATCACATCGTTAAGAGTTCAGAAGCCGGGGTTTCAGCGCTGTTTATTAACCAGTCATCTCACTAAACATCCCCTTTCTTGGCCATTTCTGTGGTTTCCATCATCCCGTCTCTCATCAAAAACAGCTTCTCATCTCCCCAAAGCAAACCCAAAAAAAGAAAACCCCCCATACTCCCCCACTGACAGTCTGTCCCCTCTAGCCTTTAGCTCTGAGGTAGTCGCTTACAATGCGAAATGTTTACCACTCGTCGTAACGACGCGTGCGGTTCTGCCGCTTGTCTGCCTGAAGACGACGGTTCTCTTCGGCCCTGGCCTTTTGCTTCGCCATCGCGGCATGGCGACGCTGAATAGTACGCCGCTTGACTTCCTCCGGGCGATATTGGTCGGCTGCGGATTCGGCAGCTGTAGCGATAGCTGTGACGGCACCCTTCACCAAGGTAGTGGCGATCGAAGCCGCGGCGGTGCTCAAAATCGTGGTGGCAGTCTTGGCGAGGTCATCCTTCTCGTTTTCATTTCCCTTGACAACGGGAATGTCAACGAAGTCAAACTCAAAGTCATCGCCATCCTCATCGTTGATGCCGACATGGTCCTTCTCGTCAGCGGCATCCTGCTTGCCGAGGATAACGAAGTCGTCGTCATGCTGCTGCTCATCGTCAGCATCGAATCCCTCCCGAAGGAAGAGCTCCTCCTCCACCCGAGTGAGGATCATCTCATTATCATCCTTGATCCGTACCTCAAGAGTGTTCTCCTTGATGGAAACGCCGTTGCGGGTGGCAGGATCCTGCGTCTTCTAAACAGCAGGGGCCTCGCCGCCGCCGACTTGCGAAGAGGCTAGGCGACCACGAAATTGAGGCATAGTTGATGTGGTGTTGTGCTTGTGGAGGGGTAGAAGACACAAAGTGAAAGTGGGAGTGGCTTGTAGGATGAGAACGGGGAGAAGTTGCGAGCTGCCCATCGGGGGATCTTTGTATCCAAAGCTCGAAATCCACACTCAGTGATTGACTCTGAAGTGAAGGTAAGCGGGCTCAGTGAATATTGGAGGTGCTGGCGGCGAAGTGAGAAGGAATTCGTGAACAGATTATTGTTCTCGGGTCGTTCGTGAGGTGTTTAAGGTAAGTATTGTGTTCGAGAGCTGATCCAAAGAGTTTGCAAGTGAAGACTATTGGGCGGAGTGAGGGTTGAAGGTAGGAAGGGGGAAAGGAGCAGAACGCGAGGAACGGTCTGTTGGTTTGAGGTTGCTTGGGGGACACTCAAGGCTTAGGACTCGGGCTTAGGGACTCAAGGGACACGCGTGACTGGAGCTGCTGACAGCTGCCAGTGGCCTCTTCGCTGACTAGAAGGGAGAAGATAGGCGAGAAAGAGGAGTAATCTGCTTTGAGCGGTTGCCAAGGTGAAAGCTGGTGGGTACTTTGCGTTGGGTGGGAGGCCTCGGGTATGGCCATGGCTGGTGGATGCTCCTCAAGCAGACTCTTTGCTGATTGAAAGGTATTCTATCTTCGTGCGGACGTCTTCACAATAGTTGCGAGCGAGACTGAAAGCTCCTTGTGCTCTCCTAACTGCGTACCTGACGGGCAATCCAAGTTAGTCAGACGGCAGAATCAGCAAAAACTTGAAGCGAACGAAAGAATGAGAGAACATCTCTCAGTTCTATTCGTGAGCTTGGATCTTCTTCCATCAATCAAGAAGTGATAAAACGAGGGGAACGACGCCTTTCGTGATGGACATGGCAATTGTATCGTGTACCAGGACATGAACATATTGAACACAGTGTTCCCAAAGTCAAATCCAGACTTCTGGCATACAGCCAAAGTATTGGATCAATCGCCTTGGAGACTTTCTTTGAATAATAGAGCACAACCATACTGGCGGGCTGGAGGACGCCTTTGTTCTGACACTTGCCCCCAAGCACAGCCACTGTCCCTGTAACGTCTGGCTGACGAGCCACTCGAGGTTTTGAGGAGGCTCCGATCTTGTCAGAAAATTCAGGGAAAACTTTCACGGTATATTAAGTACATAAATTCGTCGATCAAAAGGGAATGAGTCGGGCTATCGGACAGCAACCTTCAATCCTCCGTGATTTCACATGGGCAAAATTTCTACCCCAACAGCCTTTTCTTCACGTTCAAAGGTACAGAAAGCCTCTGTTATGAACCTTCCTTCGATTTTGAACATAATAAGCCACATGTAATCATTTGGGGTTGGTGTCGGGCACCCTATGCCAAGAATATATGGATGACATACCCCTGGTCCTAATGCTGAGGTACGGTTTCCTTGTAAAACAAAGGTCTACCACGGAATAGGATAGAGCATTAAAAACCCTTAGTTCCTGACTTAGAAAGGAGAAACCGATTACTTCAGTTTGTCGCAGACGTGTGCCAGTCGCTCTGTTCTCAATGTTGAAGGCGAGACCAGCCTGAAGAGTCGAAAGTTAGGCAGCCTTCAACATCGTCATACAGAAATATGAGGAGTGAAAGTAATGTTATCGGTTGAATCTTAAAGCTTGTTCTCCGTAGACAACTCTGACTGTTTTCACCTGAACCATATTCTTCACTTCGTGCACCCTTCTGATCATCAAGGCATAAATTCGAAGGTAAATGGGTGTTCACAACCATTATGCATGTGAACACAGTGAGGATGCTGCTTATAGCGCTCAGACTCTCGTCGTCAAACAGCGAGGTTGAATCATCATTACAAGGACCTTAAAAGGCACAAATATTGGGGGTCGGCGTAAAAAGGCTGGCTCTGTGATATTGAACCTTATACAAGTTACCAGTGCTCTTCACTGCCCGTGGACTCCAATGTGATTCTTTGTTCTAATCATCGGGGTACACACCTGGTGACAGGATGTGGAGACCGATGATGACGCTGACCAAAGCACTAAGGCTTTTGACACAGTCACGGGATTCTTCCCTTATTTCTAGGTACTTCTCACCAATGATGGTCGAGCTCAGCGCGACAAAGCCTCGGTTGAGGAGCGGGCTGGACAGGCTGGGGAAGTGGTTTTGCTGGCGATTCTACTATCAACGCGGTGATAGGAGTACACGGAAGGACAAATGAGGGAAGTTAGGAGGCATCTATTATCACCCCAAGGGATGGGAACGAAAAAGACAAAGAACGTTTATGCGTGAACAGGTAAATGATGGGAGTCAGGACATCGAGAGCTGACAGGTTACCACCGATGCTTTCAAATCAGAGTCAGTATTGCTGCCCTTGTTCAGTGAGCGCTGTGTAAGGTTCTCTGTTCCTTGGTAGAACGCGACTCCTGAGCCCCTTTTCATGTTCCTGTAGAAATTCATGGAGTGGTGCAGGGTAGTGAAAACCGCGACCCCACCAACCTAAATGGCTGAAATATGTGCATGGCTTAGTCATTTTGACTTCAATTCTTCAACTTCACGACACATTATCTCCCTCAATTCGATCAGAATCAAAAGAATCATTTGGCTGACTACCCTTATCTACTTTTCCTTACCCACGATGGGTGACTCGAAAGCACCGTCATGCCGCATCCTGGTCATGGCCTCAGGCAACGGCTCCAATTTCCAAGCCCTCATAAACGCTGTACCGGGCGGCGCACTCCAAAATAGCCGCATCATCTCACTCATCGTAAACCGAAAAACAGCGTATGCGACAAAGCGAGCTGAAGAAGCAGGTCTGTGAATCCCATGGTTGTGTGCGCGGCACGGGCAGCTGACCTGACTAGGCATCCCGTGGGAGTACTTCAACCTCATCAGCAACGGGTTCCTCCCCAAGGGAGCGAAGGATGAGCAGAAAGTCGCGGAGGGGCGACGGAAGTATGACGCTGCACTTGCGGAGAAGATCCTGGCGACAGATGTGAAGCCAGAGCTGATAGTTCTGGCCGGGTGGATGCATGTGTTTTCGACGGCTTTTTTGGAACCGCTTGACAAGGCAGGGATACGGATCATCAACCTCCATCCTGCGCTGCCCAGTAAGTCCCAGTGATATTTTGAGCCAAAGATTTGCCCCTTGTTGGCTCGCTGACAGAATATGCAGAGGAGTTTGACGGAGCAAATGCGATTGAGCGAGCCTTCGATGAGTTCAAGGCTGGACGGCTGACGCGTTCGGGTATTATGGCCCACTATGTGATTGACGAAGTGGACAGGGGAGAGCTCATTTTGACCCAAGAAATCCAGTGGAATGGAGAGGATTTGGATCAGTACAAGGAGAGGGTGCACGGTTATGAGCACCAGTTGATTGTGAACGCCACGGCTAAGGTGGCGCAGGAAATCGTGGACGCAAGGGCAAACTAAGACGGAGAAGTCTAAAATAAAAATATTATGCTCACCCAGCTTTCCATTTCTTGAAACGCTCTGTGTAAACATGCTGCGGAGGAAACATGGTCGCGATGACGCCGACTATGGAGCAAAGACTTCACGACACGCATTCGGCAAAGACGCAGCACTACGGAGTCAGCTACCACTGACGATACTCGTACGATACAAACCTTCCTGCAGACCGCTCGAGTTGGCTGCAGCACCACGATATGAGCTCGAGTATAATCTCAGGGGCCGCTGTCTGTTTACTATCGCCAACTTTGGACTCGTATTCGCCAGAGTTGGCGAGAGACTATACGAATACGCACTCCAGACGCAGTGCTGCGCCCTTGGAGGGCACCTTCCTGGAACTGGAGATTCGTTTTCGTGTTACTGGCTCGTCCAGCACTCAGACATGCACAGCTTGACCGCAACCGATCACGAATACGAATACGCGAGAACCAGCGTATTCGGGAACGGCCCCTTTATCATGATCACTCCGCGTTGAATAGGGCATGAAAGTAAACAGCCCGTTAAAGATCGAAAGGAGATTGCCTTGTTTGATCCATGATTGCAAATTCGAACCCTGCGAGCCGCTGTGGTTGATGGTTTAAGAACCAGGTCCCCCAACTTAGGTTCTTCGCCTCTAATCACTTCAACTATCCTCAACCAAATTTTCCATGGAAACGAGCTTGTTTCTTTCAAAATTAATCAATAGCTCCGCTGAAGCCCCAATGATGGATTTTGCCTCGAAATTTGGGCAGTATGTGGTACTGGCCTTGGTTGTGCTCTTCATTGGCAACATCCTCCGCCAACTCCTCCCGCGCAGCAATACAGAGCCCCCAGCCGTCTTCCATTGGATACCTTTAGTCGGAAACGCAGTCTCCTACGGTATGAAACCATATGACTTCTTTGTTGCCAACCGGGAAAAGGTATGCCTGCGCTGTTTTGCCCCTAGGTCGAGGTTAAGATCGCTGACTTTGACAGTACGGCGACATGTTCACCTTCAAGCTCTTAGGCCAAAACATCACCGTTTATTTGGGCCTCGACGGCAACGAATTCATCCTCAACGGAAAGCACTCCGACCTCAACGCCGAAGAGATCTACGGACCATTGACGACGCCCGTATTCGGGTCCGATGTGGTCTACGACTGTCCCAACTCGAAGCTCATGGAGCAGAAGAAGTTTGTTAAGTTTGGGCTTACACAAATAGCCCTCGAGGACCACGTACCCAGGATAGAGGGCGAGGTACTTGACTATATCAAGGGCGCATCCCAGCTCAAGGGACAATCAGGCACCTTTGATGTCTCAAAGACACTCTCCGAAATAACAATCTTCACTGCCGGTCGAGCTCTTCAAGGTGACGAAGTCCGAGCCAAGCTCACCACCGAATTCGCCAGCCTCTACCACGATCTCGATATGGGCTTCCAACCGATCAACTTCATGATGCCCTGGGCGCCTCTCCCGCACAACCGCAAACGAGACGCTGCCCACGCTAAGATGCGCGACATCTACTTCGATATCATTGAGAAGCGTCGTCAGAGTGGCGGCGAGGAGGGCTCTGATATGATTTGGAACCTGATGAATTGCAAGTATAAGGATGGACGGCCGATTCCCGACAAGGAAATTGCGCATATGATGATTACGCTGCTGATGGCGGGACAGCATACGTCCTCATCGGCTAGCTCCTGGATCGTGCTGCACCTTGCCTCCAGGCCAGACATTACGGAAGAGCTGTACGAGGAGCAAGTTCAGCACCTTGGGGTTGGTGGTCATTTGATGCCTCTTCAGTATCAGGACCTGGACAAGCTGCCACTACTAAAGAACGTCGTGAAGGAGACGTTGCGTGTGCACTCATCCATTCACTCCGTCATGCGAAAAGTCAAGAAGCCCATGCCTGTCCCTGGAACAGACTATATCGTCCAGACAGACAAAGTCCTTCTCTCTTCTCCTCTCGTGACTGCCTTGGATGAAGAGTTCTTCGCCAATGCAAAGGAGTGGAACCCTCATCGCTGGGACGGCACAGACGGCAAAGAAGACGAGGACAACGAAAACATCGAGGTTGAGATCTCCAAGGGGACAAGAAGTCCCTACCTGCCGTTTGGGGCGGGGCGTCATAGGTGCATTGGGGAGAAGTTTGCGTACCTGAACCTGAGTGTCATTGTAGCGACACTGGTGCGCGAGTTTCGCTTCTTCACTATGGATGGAGAGAATCATGTGCCGGGCACTGACTATACTTCCTTATTCTCGAGACCGGTACAGCCGGCCATTATCCGGTGGGAGAGGAGGCACAAGGCTGCTGAGAAGGCATAAGGGTTGGTTTGTTAGAGTAACCCATACTAGGTTTCGACCATGGCAGTAAAATAGACACCAACTACATGATATATCAAGTAATGTTTTGCAGGGGAGCTGTACGGCAGTTCGTCATGTATCCTGTGTTGATGATGATCCAGGGAAAAAGGGGGGGAGGTTACAGTGGATCACATGTGAAGTTGGCAGTGAGCTGACGACAAATAAGATCCATATCGGCGGTTGAATGTTCCGGGTGCCGACCCGCTTACTAGTTACAGGGCGTTGCTCCCCTGGACCTTGCGGGCTGCCACGCTGAAGCTTGAGTGGATCCGATTGCCGGACAGCTCGAGATCGACCCTGGATTGCGACGACTTGAACGGCGACGTCAACTCAATCTAGAACTCAACTCTGTCACTGCTCTACCATTACCTCAACCTCGCATCACGCTACGCTATTCGTCACTCCATCACGCTCGCTTCGGTCTTGTATTACCGTAATCTCATATCTTCCATTCTCGTCCCACTTCTAATCCTCCGCCACCACTTCCGTCCACCTCAGCCTGATCATCAGCCATTGCGGCTACGAACCCCTTTGCGACCAACCGCTTACACACCTTCGAAACCATTTCATGACGGATCGAGGCCGCATACAACCTGCGTCCGCGTGATCAATATCTCACAGCCCGTTCCTGGGCAGCACCGGCTCAACCCGACCCTTCCCCAGTCGAATGAATGCAACCGCTTAATCCCTTCCTGGCCGCTTTCTTCAAGAGCTCTGTCGCATCACAGTGCACCCCGGTCCACCACCATATCCTCCTCGTACCTCTGACTGATGTGCTCATCACCTCGAGGGAGACGGAGAGCGGCTCGTCCTCGGCTGAGGTGATTGCCTCCGAGGAGTTCCTCGCCAGCCATGTCCTGCGTGTCCCGCCCCCGGGAGGCCAGCCTGGGGCCAAGGACGGTGTGCCGAACTTAAGGGAGGTCAGAGGCAAGGCAAAGCAGATCTCGACGGTCAATGGACGAAGCGTTATCATTAAGGACTCGTTTATATACAGCAATAAGGGTAAGCGGGATCAAGCTGGGGCGAGATCGTCGCTGACAACGGACAGGCTTCAAGACCTTAGCGCAGGCACAGATTCTTAGCGACAACACATACTATCCCGACGTTTTTGAGCCGCGACAGTGGCTTCTCTACTTCATTTCGAAACCGCTGGTTGGGACGTGGGAGGAAGTCAAGATTACACCGGCGGTGCTGGTCCCCGGAGTGCGGAAGCGCAGGATATCGGAGCAAAAGGCAGCAAAGGCCGAATCGACGGACCCTACGGTGCCTAAGAAGAAGGATATCAAGAGCTTTCACGATCTGCTAAACCACTTTCCGATGATCGCCCGTCAGATGCACCCAGGATTAGAGAAGCTCTTCGTGGAGTTCACGACCGTCTTCCAAAAGCCTCTACCACCGCCCCCCTCCGCTACCAACATTCCTGATCCGACACCCGATGGCCCAATAGCTACCGCGACGAAGAAGGCCCGGTCGAGCAGCATGTCGAAACATAACGAAGCTGTGGCTCGCAAAGTGTCAGCTCTAGACGGATACCACTCTGATGACGACGAGAACACCATGCGCGCATCCCTCGAGTCTGCCGTCACGGCCGCAATCGACCTGTTCCAGGGTGTGGACAAGCAGCAATTGTCTCTGCTAGGCGCGACGACCGACCTGACTGGACCGTTGGTGGAGAAGCTCATCGAGCGGTACATGACGGAGAACATTCATCATCTGCTGTTTCCGAGGCTGAACGCCCTCAAGCGACTGGAAGATCTGGAGTTGGAAGCTAAGATACGCCAGATGGAGTATGTGGACATCTCACAGCTCGGTATCGCCATCGAAGGCGGCGCAAAGGGCAAGCATGACCTTGTCATCCAACTTGGTCCACCGGTCGAGGAGTTCAAAAGCTCAGTACAGCCATGAGTCCTCAGGAAATGATGGATCTATTGCTCTCGACAATGAAGATGCTGTCCCAGCTGACGCAGCCCATGGCCGAAGAACCCGTGGGAACGGAAAAGGCTATCATGACAGTCAACGCCGACACACTGGTGTCGCTGCTGCTTTACGTGGTCATTCGGTCGGGCATCCGCCACTTGCAGGCTCGGCTCACCTACATTCGTAGCTTCATCTTCATCGACGATGTAGACAGCGGTGAGCTGGGGTATGCTCTTAGCACTTTCGAAGCGGTCTTGACATATCTCGCCATGGATTCTTCTGGTCTCAGACGAGCAAGTAGGAGAAACAAGGCCCTCTGGGATGCCACAAAGAATGAGGCTATGGAGGATCTGAAGAACATCTTGGAGCCTAGCTCGTCAGCCATTGAAGACAGCCACGAGTCACCTGAAGCGTTGCGACCTAGGAGACCGTCAATCACGTGGAGTATACCACGCAGTTCTCGAAGATCATCTTGGAACCTAACCACGTCGGACCGCTTCTCATTAGGCTCGGACCTTAGCCACGTCTTCCCTTTCCAGGCAAACGGCGACTGCAACGGCGACGCGTCCAACCCTCCTAAAAGGATAAAGCGGGTTGCGATGGACACGCGGAGCATGTCGAGCGGCTCCGAAATCTCTTTTCACTCGAGGACTGCGAGTCTGACGAGCATTGCCAGCGCGCTGGAGGGAGATATCTCAGTCGAGCGTCTGACGCAGACCAATGATTCGTTCGGAGAGTCTGTGCCCATGATGGCGATTCAGCATAGCAGGCCTGAAGCGCTCAGATACCTACTGTCGTTGGGAGCACTACTCACTTAACAATATCCTGGCTGACATGAATAATGAGGACACGACCCTGCTGACTGCCGCTGTGCAGCTAGGCAATGCTGAGATCATTCAGATCCTCTGGGACTTCATCATTAGCAAAGCCTCCGAAGAGCAGATCATGCAGTATCTGGCAGTGCAGGACATCTGGGGTCGCAGCATGGGGCACTACCTGTTCCAGTCGCCGTGGCTGATACCTGGTATTGGGCATCTGATTCCATGGCGCCAGCGAGACAAGAACGGTCAGACGCCCCTATTTGCCCTCTGCCGCTCGTACGACCACGTGAACTACCATGACATGGTCGAGGCTGGATTGGAGGCGGCTAGACTGGCACAGCGCGATAGTGAACCGCTTCACCTCGATGAGCACGTTGACCAAAAAGGTAATACACTTCTGCACATCGTCAACGATGCTAAGTTATCCTTGAGACTCCTGCATCTATGCGACGTCGACGTCAATGCCACCAACAAGAAGCGCTTCACGGCGCTCATGGTGGCGAGTAAATATGGCCGATACGACATGGTGCGGACCTTGTTTGCCGACCCTCGGGTGGACATCGCGGCAAAGGAGCTGAGAGGGCTCACTGCGGTGGAGCTGGCCAAGGACGACGACGTACGCAACCGCATTGATGATCTTGGACTGTTCAGCATGGTTGCGGGCAAGGATGGCCGTATCACGGGCGTGGTTAGGGCGTTCTTTGTCGAGGACGGCAGCGTCAGGCTCGTCTTGAAGTCGGCGGCGCCCACCGAGCGGGAGAGCTACACCGTGACCACGAGTCGCCGTTCCCTCACAGATTTTGAGCAGCTCGTCCAGCTTTTGGGGGAGGAGAACCCTGCGTCCTGGTTGCCGTCCATGACAGACACGCGCTCGCCGTTCCAAATACCCTCAAAGCCGTCTCGTGCCATCCTGCGAGACATCCAGGCCAAGACAGACTCGGCCCTCAAAGCGCTCCTAGGACACCCGACCTTCGCGAATCACGAGATGCTCTGGGAGTTCTTCCTGGTACCGGAGCTGCAACTGGACCTTATGCGGGAGCGGTCGAAGCTCAAGGCTGAGGCCCGGATGGAGCGAGTCCGCGACGAGTATGAGCCGGTCGTGGACATGCGCGAGGTGGAGCAGTTCGTTAATCACGCCCGCGAAACGGTGCGCAGCGTCAACTACTCGACAAAGAGCGTCACGAGGAGAGCCAATAGCATCAGGCTCTCCGCGGCTGGTAAGTCGGTTCAGTAGACTTGTGCCGGCACGGCTGACATTTTCAGATATGTATGATGCCTCGGTGCTGCTCCATCGTGCGGTATCGACATTGACCTTCCTGCCACCATCACACCTTGATGCTTTTGAAACATATGTCCGTGCTATTACGCCGACCCAGTCTAACCCCCAGGTAACCTTGCACACTTCGTTCCTAGGCGTACAATCTACCGTGCAGGGACTGCTCACGGCCTTATCCCGCCCCGCGACTCTGATAGAGCAGATTCAGGCGGCGAAGAGGGAGGCAGAGCGCAACGTCAGCTCTGCTTCGCGCCCATCAAGATGGCCCTTGGGCTTGCTGGACGATACGCGACAGCGCATGCAGGATGGAAAGGAAGAGCGTGCACGTAGATCGAAAGAGGAAGCAGGCTACCTGGCACGTGAACTGCGATATACTCAACAGACCGTAGCCAGCGAGCTTGCGGAGTGGCAGAGCATGCACGACCAGACGGGGAAACACATTATCCGCGAGTACGTGCGGGGCATGGTTGTCCTGGAGAGGAACAAGCTAGACGGCATGATGCGCGCTCTGCGCAAAGTGAGAGGTCTCGCAGATGAGGGACGCGAACGCGAATGGGGCCCTCTGCGCGCGTCCGGGTTGCAAGTCCAAGATCGGGAAATGGCCGACGCAGCATTGGCATCGGGGCCGGCGGACGAAGCAAACGGTGGCGGGGAGGCGAAGTAGAGGTGTAATGTCAAGTGTACGGATACAACAGAGACATTGAGGTCTCTTTAGAATTACCACGGCGCTGGGGGGTTTTGGTTTAGGACCGTCTGGCTGAATTGACGGGCAAGGCGCGGAGTTTGAACAGACTTAGACTTGAGAACGCAGATTATACAAGACTTGCAGAGGACAATTATTGGGCGCAGACTTGGAGCATCATTGTGTTGTGTGGTGTGTGTCCTTTGGTCCCCGTGGGACTTGAGCCGATGACCTTTGTTCAGACCGACCAAATAAATCCACGCCGAGCCCAACCCCTGAGCAGATGCAACAAAGCTCCATTATCTCCAACAGTCAACTCACATATTGTTTCGTTTCTACTTGATGCGTCGTCTGGACTCTTTCAACGAATCGCACCCCAGCCCCCTAGAAGACACGCACCTACCCGACACCTCTCATCCAGTCACTTACCACACGCTCCTATTGGTCAGAACGCCATCGCAGCGCGTCGACCGTGCGCCCAGTAACCAATCATAGCGTCCAAGTCCATTTGACCAATCACGTGTAAGAGATGCCTCGACCTCAAGATCAGAAGCGTGTGAGTTACGCGCCCGCGGCTGCGTTGCGGCTGTGCAGTTACATGTTGGCCCTGGGTCGCCTCTGTGGGAGTCTTCATTTCCCTAGACGCCGGTACGGGGCCCTACCAACGGTCCCAGGCGCCTGTCTGACGTTGAGATCCGGTAGGCGCTCGGCAATGGGCCTGCGGGAAGGCCTGGCACGGAGCCTCATCTAGTAGTAGGCGACGTGAGTAAAAATAGCAGCATTGTCTACGTAGTCTACGGTACTCAAACAGGGTCAGGCGGCTGTTGAGGGCGTAGGAGTTCCGTGCGATCGTACTGTGCGTTTCGATCTACGTAGAAGAAGTTGCCTAGTCAACGACGCAATGGGCACAACACGTCTTGTCCTCTGCGCGCTCCACGCTTCACGTCTGGGGGAAAAAGACAAAAGACGTTGGTTGAAAGACGTGGCGCGTCGTTGTAGAAATGATGAGTTTGGTAAAGGAAAAAAAACCGCTACTGCACAAAGCGTGAGTCAAAGGAAGCAGCGGCCACTCAGAGCGACTCATCGTGCAGCCGCCCGGCATATCCCAGATGTGGATATGCGCACTGTAATTGACACCTCTTTAGCGGTACGACAGACAGTGCGGACGCGCGACGGGACAGAAGGGTCTCGCGTTTCATATACGACCCCCGGTCAGCGGATCCCGAATGTCGATCTGGAAACGCCAGAATAGAACGAGACGACGACCGCGTGTGTGGAACCGGCCACACAAGGCCGATGCTACCTCTGGCCTTGACGTTTGGGAGAACGACAGGAAATCAGTGGCCGCGCTCGTGGGTCGGCGGCGAGGATAAGAAGAGCACGATGGCCTCTTTCTCGACCGCTGCTTTCCAATCATTCTTTCTGTAACTCGGTCTTGCAAGCTCTCTCTTTCCTCTTTTCCTTACCTGTTTAGAATCCGGGACTGGTTCTCGTTACGACTGTCTTACGAACGTCCCTGTTACTGAGCTGGTCTCACTGTTAATGCTACACCACAACCGACAACTAATCACCATGTCTGGGTATGTTCACTTTTGGTCGTCTGAGGGTATCAAACTGACTGAAATCCGCAGCCTGGAAGCTGACATGTCCTCCTTCGACTTTGCCTACCCCTACTCCGACTTCTCCCAACCCTCAACCCCCTCCCCTCCCATGCCAACCATGGACTTCACCCTAGACCCGACCTTCCTAGACCTAGACATGTCCACGGCCTTCATCCCCAACTACACAACTCCCAAGCCACAACGCGGCCACGCCCGCTCCTCCTCCCGCGGCTCCGTCTACTCAGCCATCTCAACAGTCGAGTCGACCCCCGACTCCGTCTGCACCAGGCTTACCACTCCTCCCCGCGCCAGCCCCCCCGTCACACACCTCGGTCCTATCCTGCTTCCCAAGATTCGGTCTCAGGACCAGGATGTCGACACGGCGCCCCCAGCTCATAGACATGCTGCTTCTCAGAAGGTTCCTGCTCCGGCTAAGGTCCAGCGTGGTCATGCGAGGAGCTTCACCAACCCGGAGACCCTCAACAACATGGCCTTGGCGCACATGTCCTTCTCCAGCTCGCAGCAGTCTTTCCCATCGCAGCAGTCAGATGATTTGTCCTCGCAGTTGCTCTGTCAACCTGTCACCTGGAATCAGGGAACCAAGCAGAGCCGTCGAAGCAGCAGTGTCGATGCCGCCACCATCGACAAGTACGGATACCCAACATACCGCCAGATGCCCATCATCCAACAACAAGACCTCAACTTCGGCACGAACTACGCACCACGAGCCCCGTCACCACTGAGCATGGCCGCTACAGCCACACCTGAGCCCACACCAAACACCACACTCATGAGCTTCCTCACCAGCGCCAACCCCGCCGCGTCCCTCGTCCGCACGGTCTCCTTCCCACACCGGGACCCCAACATCAAGCACTTTTGGTGGGATGTCCGCAACGTGCGCTCTTGGTCTGGCTTCAATGCCGCGGCCATCCTCGCCCTTCCGGGTGCGGCTGGTTTTCTCAACGCTCCTGTCCCCGCACCCGTGCTGCAGCAGCCGAACATGTCCTCTCGTCACCCTGAGACGGAGGCTGCTCTGCACAGTATCTATGCATCTTACTACCTGCCCAAGCTCAATTCTGCCCTGGCACTTTCTTCAAGCCGACCTATTCAGCTTTCTGTGCCGAGCAGCAGGAAAGGTGCGTCGAGCGACCTTCTTTTCGTCGCCAATCCCGCGGGCGAGTTGTCGACCGCTGCGGCTATGTTTGGTGGCAAGCCCAATGCTCGCGTTGTTGGTCTCGTCCGCACTTTTGATCGATTCAACACGGGGATGCGTGTTGAGGGCAATATCAAGCGCGTGGAGTATCTTCGTGGGCTGGCTGCTCTGCATCATGCTATGCGCGAGCACGGATGCCGATATGGTTTCATCCTGACTGAGATTGAACTTGTCCTTGTACGTAATGGTACCGAGAGCACTCCTTTCTTCGGAGATCTCGAAGTTACGAGCGTGCAGCTCAACGCTTCAAGCGAGAACTCTGAGGACACGCGTCTCACCGCCTGTCTCGCACTCTGGGGTCTCTGCCAGATGGCCAACAACCAGGCTCAGCCCGGTCAGGCACACTGGAGGGCTGAAATTGGTGCCCCGGCGGAAGGCACGAGGCGCAAGGCCAAGGCGAGGGACAGCTGGATGCCAGCGCCGCAGTTGGCTGAGAAGAGGGAAGCAAAGAGGAGCCGCGGGTGGGTATTGCCTGAAGAGGCCGTTGGAAGAAAGGAGCTTGGTAAGAGGGGTGTGAAGTATAGTGGTATCTGAGACGGCTGGTCCGTTGACTACTCGGTAATTCATGTACGAAAAACAACAGGGAGTAACGAGAGAGCTTGACTGGATGATGACGATGCTATGAAAAGAACAAGCAGAATTATAAACATAATAATTGATGATCTCACATCACCGATGATGTTGGATTCATTTGGGAAAATATTTCTTTCATTTGCTTTTGTCTGCGACAATTAGCCCTTGGCAGCACCGGCCTTGATGAGCAGAATATCGCCATCCTGGACTACGTATTCCTTGCCCTTGGTCATGACCTTACCCTTGGCCTTGACCTCGGACTCATCGCCGAACTCCTTGAGCGTGTCATAGTTGTACACGATGGCTTGGATGAAAGTCTTCTCAAAGTCACCGTGGATGACACCGGCAGCCTGAGGCGCCTTGCTGCCATTGCGCAGGGTCCACTGTCGGACCTCGTCCGTACCCGTGGTGAAGAAGCTGCCGAGCTGCAGACTCTTGCGCATTTGAATGATGATCTTGGGAAGGGCGCTCTCGGCACCAACGGACTCCTGCTCCTTCTTGGCCTCGGCTTCGGTCTCGAAGCGGGACAGGCGCTCCTCGTACGAGATGGAGAGCGGAATAATGGGGTCGCCGGGGGCGTTCTCCTTGATCCACTCGGCGATCTTGGGCAGGTGCTTGTTCTTCTTGCGCACGTAGTCGCGCTCAGACAGGTTCACCAGATAGACTACGGGCTTGGCTGTCAGGAGAAAGAGCGGGTTGATGACCTCGATCTGAAGTTGTCAGGTTAGCGCAGTTCGAGACTTTGCTGTAAGACAATATGCGTGAAAATTTGGCAATCAGAGTAGAAGTTATCTCAGTTCGCACTCTAGCGTTATTAGGTGAGGCGATCGAAGAGCTGGGATTAGATTCAGGCCGTAGCCTTTTGTCATCACAATGCGGGAGGGTAGGAAAAAAAAAGGTCGAGCTTACCTCCTTGGGACCCCAGTTGTTCTTGCGGACGTCTTTGCCCTTGTTCAGCCAATCAAGAACGCTCTCAATGATGTCCTGCTCCTGACGGGCCTTCTTCTGCTCAAGGCTCTGGCCGCCCATACGGGTCTTCTTCTTCTGGGCTTCGAGTGCCTTCTCAACGAATTCAATGTCCTTGAGACGCAGCTCCTCGCTGATGATGTCCAGGTCGCGTGTGGGGTTCACGTCACCCTCAATGTGGATAATCTCGGCATCATCGAAGCAGCGAACGACCTGGAAGATGGCGTCGACGGCGCGGATGTGCGACAGGAAGGAGTTGCCTAGACCGGCGCCCGTGGAGGAACCGCGGGTCAGACCTGCAATATCGTAGATGGTCAAGTTGGCGGGAACCCTAGACTTGGGGTTGTACTTGTCCACGAGCCAGTCGTAGCGCTCGTCGGGGACGATGACGCGGGACTCTTCGGGCTC
This sequence comes from Cordia subcordata, assembly GCA_028554755.1. NCBI lineage: Eukaryota > Viridiplantae > Streptophyta > Magnoliopsida > Boraginales > Cordiaceae > Cordia > Cordia subcordata. The sequence continues at coordinate 5,971 of JAPTOF010000051.1, read as the reverse complement.
GATAGTGGCGTAGGGAAAGTTCTTTAAGGCTGTCAGCTCCCCGTTGGCAGGGCGTTCAGGGGCGTCATACAGCGGGGTTACCAAGGCTGCACTTGGTGATGGCCTGGAACAGAGTGGACTTGCCGACGTTGGCGAGGCCGACCTATGCTGGATTAGAGCTGGTTGTTGACGAAGGATGAGTGTTGCGCTTACAATACCACTCTTGAGATTGTTCCCGGGCCTGCCCAGAGGAATCTTCTCCTCGACGACCGGCTTCTTGGGAGGCATTCTGGTGCTGGGGTTCTTGACTTTCTTGTGGATTGGAGGAGAGGAGTGGAAGAGGGCGACGAAGGTTGTTCGCCGGGGGTATCGTGAGGGAAGAGACGTGAAGATGGAAAGTGGAAGAGCTGCAGGCCTAGCTGCGCGGGGAGAAGCGAAGTTGAGGGTAGAAGAAATGAGGGACGACGTGGTGGCGATTGATCGGCTGCTGCCAGCCTCAGTCGCCAGAGGAAAGGGTAGGAAAGGTCTGGTTGGGAGAGTTTGGAATAAACTCGAGATGAAGAGGAGAGGCGCAAGTTGAAGTTGAAGGAAGCGGAGTGCGACGAATTTTGAGCTCCCCACTTTCTGCAGCCCAATTGAGGACTGTTCGCACCCAGCGGAGCGGGGTATCTTTGTCCCGATGTGGGCCGGCAGCGTACGTCACTGTCTGTGCGTGCGCGGTGCAGCAACATGCGCTTTAACCGAAGACGGACATGATGGGCAACGCATTACAATCACCTTTTGGTTGGTTCGAGGCTGAAGCCCTCCGAGTGCTTATTGTGGCATGCGGTTATAGCGAGCAACATCGATCAATTGCAACTTTATCCCAATATCAAGCCGCATACCACATCTTGTGACCCAGACATCCGCGACAGCGCCTGAGACACCCCTCGCATTGCAGGTAGAATGCCCGCTCGACCCGCTCCGCGACAGTCGGCGAGTAGGCATCGCTCGACCCTCTCACTGCAAAAGACGGAGATCCTCATCAACGTCTACGATCTGCTTCCGGTAAGATCTTTGCTAGGTATTGTAGACCCTCGCTGATTCGATAGGCCGGCCGGGTTTCATCCATGCTCTGGACCATTGGAGCATCGCTACTACACTCGGGCGTCGTCATCAATGGAAAGGAATACGCATACGGCGGCCACGGGCACCAGGGCGTAACAGGTGTATACTGGACTAAGCCAAAGACCGAGCCCCCCGGTGGCACCTTCAAATGCGAGCTTCTCCACGGCTTCACTCTCGCCTCGGACGAAGAGATCGAGGCCACCATTCGCGCAGTGTCGGATGAGTTTAAGGGGACGGGATACAACCTGCTTACGAGGAACTGCAACCACTTCACATCATACTTGACGCAGAAACTGACGGGAACACCGGGCCCCGGGTGGTTGAATCGTGCAGCAGCCATTGGCGTGGCGTTCCCATGCGTGGTCCCTCGAGAATGGATCGAACCCCCAGACTACGATACGGCGGATGGCGCGTTGCTCGGCGATGAAGCGGACGAGAGTGCTAGGATGCTCCGATCGTCCGACGAACGCCCGCGTCTGGTTGGTGATAGCATACAATACGACGAAGAGGGCTGGGGCAGCGACGATGGCTCCTGGGAACCATCGCGAGATTCGGCAGGACGCAAGTTGCCAGCAGCCGAGAGAGCGCCGACGCGATAGGATTCGTGTCGAGACACCTTGGTTTTCTTTGGGATATGGAGTTAGGTGGGATAGGCGTTTGAGAAATGGCCAGCGTGTGACTTTTGTATAGTATTTGACAATTGTTACATGATATGATTACATCCGACACCAGTCTATAGACGTCTCTGGCCCTTGCTCTTGGTGCCACCGAACTTCAGCCTCGTCGAGTCTGCTACCCGTACGATCTTGTCTCGCAGAATCTTGCCTTCCGGGCTCATCAAGACCTTCAACGCAGCTTCTCGCCCTTGACCGAACCCTCTCAGAACAACCTCCAGCTGCTGGATCTTCGACGGCACGTCGTTATAGATCATGCGCTCGATCACGTACTTGACGAGGGAGTATGCCGAGTCGTAGGCACCTCTCCTGGACTTGCGGTAGCCCAGATTGCCGCATGACATGGAGATAATAGGAGATCGGTCTGGGCGTGTGCAGGTGACGTGTGTGTTGTGCTTGTGGGAATAGATGTGAAAGTGGTGCGGCTCGGCCTCCTTGTCCTCTTGCAGCTCCTTGATCTGTTCGCCGTTTAATGCCCCGGTGTCGATGGACGAGTAGCCCTGGTTCATTGACTTAAAGATCGAGGTCTCGGTCAAGGAAGACATTGGTGAGGGCGCTTGGGGTTTCGAGGCTGCGGCATCGGGACCGTAGAGGTCTTCGAGGAGCTGGTTCGTTCGAGGCTTGTCATCGTGCCGCGTTGGTGTGTGAGATAATGATCGTGCGGCGACAGCGGGAGCGCGGACTGTGGGAGAGAATCGTGTGATTGATTGCGCCGCGAGGCGACCGGTCAATGAGCGACTCATCTTGACCGCATCGCGTGGTGAGGGTAAATACGTTGCTCTAAGAAATGCAATGCAACTTTTCGTGACGGCTGGAGCCGAGCCTGCAGGGTCTGCCATTTGCCGAGGTTGGCCCGGCCGAGATGGAATCCCAAAGATGCGCGATTCCAAAATTTCCTCCGTGCTCTGAGCCGGTCCTTTCCATCCCCTCAACCTCGCCATCTCCTCCCCACGAGCAAGTCGCCTCCGCTGGAAGGCTCCTCATACACACTCCATCACAATGCACGCCTTAGTACGAAATGCGGCAAGCACAGAAAGTGCCCTCTCGCGGGCCACTCTCAACATAAACTCCACACACGGCAGATCTCCCGCCTACAGGAGGTTAGCATCACACCTGTCACAGACTCACAATGCGCCTTCAAGTCTGCGGCAAGGGGCGATGCCCACCGTCGCTTCGCCGCTGCGCTCTCCTTTCCTCCCCTCCGAACTGCGACTACCCTTGATCTCTACACAGTCACGCGACTTCCATATCAGCTCGAGGGCGCTAGAAGCACAAAAGCCGAAGACGGAAGAGCCTGCGGATGCCGAGAAGGCGACCGAGCAAAAAGCGAATGAACAAAAGACGGAGTCTGAGGAAGATGCCAAGAAGTCCGAGAATGGCGAGGGCAAGGAAGAGGGTAAGGATGAAGGCAAAGAGGAGGGCAAGGAGGAGAAGAAGGAGGACCTACCTCCACCTCCGCCTCACGGTGATAAGACCCCATGGCAGGTTTTCACCGAGACCATGAACACCGAGTTCCAAAAGTCCAAGGAATGGAACGAGTCCACCAAGCAGATTGGCGCAGCGGCTCACCAGTTTAGCGAGAGCGAATCTGTACGACGTGCACGCGAAGCCTACGAAAAATCGACTGGTGCTGTCTCGTCCACGGCCTCTGCCGCCTTCAAGGGAACTGCTGGCGCCATCGGAAAGGGCGCTGCTTGGACCTGGGACACCTCGGCCATGAAGTGGGTGCGCAAGGGAGCGACCGCGACCGGTGGCGCTCTGGACAAGGCGACCAAGCCCATCCGTGACACTGAGGCCTACAAGAACGTCAAGAACGTCATTGACGATGGCAGCTCGTCGAGGTATGGTGGATGGGTCGAGAAGGAGGAGCGCCGCAAGAGGCGCGAGGCCATGGAGGCGAAGTTGGGCCAGTCCGGCAAGGTGATGCAAGAGGATCCTGAGTAAGTCTCACAAATATCGATGAGGAGGAGCTCGGCTAACAGGTCAGGGCCGGAACAAACATCACCCTTCACAAGGACGCCGCTTGGAAGGAGGCCTGGAGAGACTTCCGTGACCAGAATAAGTTCGCCCAGGGCTTCTTCAGCATGGGAAGAACCTACCAAGAATCCGAGAATCCCCTCATTTCCACGGCACGCAGCATCACCGACCGCATCGCCGGCTTCTTCGCCGAGAACGAGACCGCCCAGGTCATCAAGCAGTTCCGCGCCATGGACCCCAACTTCCAGACCGAGCCTTTCCTCACCGAGCTCCGCGAGTACATCCTGCCCGAAGTCCTCGATGCCTACGTCAAGGGCGATACCGAGACGCTGAAGCTGTGGCTGTCCGCAGCGCAGTTTTCTGTGTACGAGGCGCTCACCAAGCAATATCTGCAAGCGGGCATGAAGTCCGACGGGCGCATCCTGGATATCCGTAATGTAGACATCCTGAGGGCAAGAATACTCGACCCCGGCGATGTCCCAGTGTTCATCATCACTTGCCGTACGCAGGAAGTCCACGTGTACCGCAACGCCAAGTCAGGCCAACTAGCCGCCGGCATGGAGGACAAGGTGCAGCTGGTAACCTACGCCATTGGTATCACCCGTGTACCAGAGGACGTCAACAACCCCGAGACGAGGGGCTGGCGGTTGATCGAGATGCAGAAGAGCGGACGGGACTGGTACTAAGGAGCGGGAGTCTGCGCCGGGCAAGCTTTGGTGGAGGCTTGTCGTTATGTCGAAAATACTGTATTATATGCTCGAAAAAATATGTGCGAGATACCACGGCGCGGTGGAGCATGCATGAGCGAGGGTCCTTTTAGCATCCAACACCGCTCTAGGCCTCGGGAGGCTGTGTATTCATAGGACGGAGTTCCGTTTGGGTTAGAGGCATAGAGGATGACTTAATTGTAAGATGGTTGACTGTCGGCGCAATGCAATTGAGCTCAACTATGAGTGATACGTGCTCTTAACACACCATGGTTGAGGTCGTGGCCGTGGCCCGGGATATAAGAATAGGATGTCGAAAAGGGGATCCCAGAAAGGTGCTGCGCGTCCCAAACCTCAGCTGCCCGACTTGATCGGTGCTTACAAGGTTTCGGCATGTATTGCGTTGGCTCCGTCCAGGGAGCATGAATCTGCGATCCAATGTCACGCTGATTCACAATCCACAAGGGTCTATATGCATGCTTGCAAATCGTTAGGGCTGCATTGGCCGCATGTAACATCATGCAGCTACATCCCTTCAGGCTTGAAACAAACAACCTACACGTTATCTTTGTCTGGTTGACGAACATCCTATCCGTCAAAAGTAGTCTAAAACATCCAAGACTCCGAATTATCTTTCCACCGGCCTTATAGAAACCCGGCTGCAACTCGTACCAGTGGTAGCTCATCGAGACTCCTCTTCCTAGCGGGCGCGGACCGATCATGTCCCTGGACGGCGTTTGGACTGCGCTCAGACAATTTTTGGCTGTCACAAAACAGGTCTGGTCGTATCTGGGCAATCTCCAGTGGAAGGAGAAGGTGCACACTCCTGTATCTTCTGCGCCCACGATGATCTGAAGCCAGTGTACCAGGTACGGCAGTCGAGATTTCGTCTTGCTCAACCAGGGAAGATAATGGCTGTTAACAAATCGACAGGACGATATGGTTGTGGCTTTTGAGAACATTCGGCTCGCTGGGAAGCGACACTGGCTTATTTCTCCAAAAGAACACATTCGGGATATGGAGAATCTGGACCCATCTAACCTCCCACTACGTAAGGCAACGCTGGTATTTACCACCCATTTACCATCCCATCTGACGCTTGAGCAGTACGCCATTTTGAAAAGATCAAGCATCAGCTGCTCAACGAGCACTGCACTTCGCGCGAATCAGCTGCGGTAATCTCTGGGTATCACCGAGGTCGAAGGCCGCTGTGTGGCGAGATGTTCTGGCCGGATATTATATCGATCCATCACTTGCATCTCCATGTCATTGTTGAGCCTCGACTTTTGCTTCGGCTATTTAAATATCCTGCTTGGTTACCGTTGATGTGGAAGACCGATGAGCAGGTACTTCGTCAGGTTGAGCAGATGAGACAGAAAATGCAGTGACAATACACAGGTGATTGAACTATAGATAGATTACTTTGATACTGAACGTACTAGCTCGACTGAAACTGTTCACTGTCGAACATGGATATCATCCTCTCCAATCACAAGCCCTTCTTCAATGGGATATCATGCTTATCCT
>JAPTOF010000050.1:0-126885 GCA_028554755.1 Cordia subcordata | reverse complement strand
GCCCATTGAAACAACATCCCCGCCGGCCTCACTTCGAGCTCCGACTCAACATCATTGCCATCTTGTACTCAACCACACGATGAATCGCTTCGCATTCCCAATGGGCTGGCACGCTTCGTGTCCCGACACGTTGGCATCGGCCAGCGGATGGCCCATGCTGTCAAGCATCATAAGAGGTACCTGCACAGAGGCCTGCATAGCAAGCATGGTTGCTGTCACACCCAGCTTGTTATCGATCAAGACAACAGCCGGCAGTTGTTGGGCTGATCGCCGACACTTCACAGCAGATGCTACCACCATTGTCGTCACATCATGGTCGAGCTCGACACGATAGGGTTAGATGTCGACGACGCTCTCTCCGAGTACACCCGTACGTTCACGGCCCAACATGAGCAATCGTCATTCCGTTCCGGAACCAGCCTTCTGCTACCCGAGTGGTCTAGGGCATCTGCAACGTTCTCGCCTTGCGCGACATATCACAAACTTTCTGCACGGCACTTCATGCGATGATATATGGCACTACACCCGAGCTTCAGAAGCTGTCAGCAATGCGCCTACTGTAACGTTCGCTCCATAAAGCAACACGTGTGAAGACTGGCTTCTGAGCTGTTTCTACATCGTTGGCGATGCAGCTTTGTTTCAACCCTGCAGCCTGGAAGTCAACGCAAATAGCTTGACTTCGCTATTCCGAAGACCCAACATTCGTACCGAGCCTAACTATGCAATGCCCAAAAGTCAACCGAGCTACGACTCATGCATCTTGCAGGGGCAATTGCGCACAATTACACCAGTTTCAGATGCTTGGCTTCCAAGCCGAGGAGTCTCGATCCTAGCATCCAGATTCATGACAGCCAGCCAAGCCAGCCTGCATAATCGTTAGCATTGAACCCGTACTACAGGTTCACACGACGCATGTGGCGGGGTGCCATGCTTCGTTTGCTGACTGCGTCCCGTGGCAACCTCATCCTGACAACCGCGAACTCGTACGGACCTGTGTGAGAGCTACAGCAGTTGGGTATGCCCACCATCCAGCTTGCGACATTCCTTGTACCGGGAATCCTCCCCGGATTTCAACGTGGCCTGTGTGGCATCTCAAAGTCCCCACGTACAAGTACCAATCCACACTCGCGCATTATCGATCGGCTGACCGTGACCTCATGCGACCCATATAAGAACCAGACGAACTGCTCGGAGGTTAACGCAGAACCGGTATCGTTCCCGCGGACGCTTCATATTGGCTCAAAGCTGTTTCAAAAGCCCTTGCAGTCACATTTAAGCGATGTGATCTTGTTATAGGCTATATACGGAGTGCGGAAGCAAGGCGGAGACCACCCATTCGGGACTGTACTGCAGACCGGTGAAGAATTTCTATATGACCTGTCACTGTTCTCTGAGCGACTCTTGATCTTCCTCAGACAACGTGTTAGGTCCACCATGCGCGGCATGCGACGGCTCTCACCCTCTCTAACGACCGGACCCTCCTCGGCTTTCCAGTATCGTGCCAAGGTCGAGTCTCGAATCGAGAAATCTTTCTGCGGGTCTAGATTGGACTGCACTTTTCTAAATACCGATGCAACTAGCCAAATTCCTGGTTTGACGGACGCCACATGATCACTCGCCATAGGGCTGCTGCAAGATGCCTTCCAACCCTTGTCAACGCGATCGGCATTGAAACTGGCATCCGCGCGCGAAAAGCGACAAACCCGCTTGAGCCCTCGTTCGTGGCCGCGAAGTGCAGCTCCCCATCGCTCGTCAAGACAAGCGACGATCATATCGGTGGCTCGAATCAGGAGCTCCTGCTGTCGACCAGGTCAACCCAACTTCGGGCATAGCAGCTCCGTGTTCGAACAGAACTAGCGAGCCGACAATGATGTTCTGTAGATCTCCACGCTTTGGTCTTACCTCCGTCAAAGTCCGCCCAGAAGGTCCTTTTCATCTCGCTCTATGCGCGCGCAGCAACAGACCAGACCCAAGTCGAGGTGGACCTTGAGTCGCGCGCCCGTTGCCTTGCGCCCGACCTCACGACGTTCGGTCTCATCGCGGACCCGGGAGGCTCCTCCGTGGTGGGGACGAGCCGGCGTCGCGACCGTTGCAGCTTTCCCGATTTAGACCGTTGAACGGCGTCTCGAGGCAACGGACCGGCCTATCGTATGATGAAAGCAACAGGTCGAGGGGCTGTCGTCGAACAGCTTCCGCAGACTCATTGGTGATGCAGAGAAATTGCTATCCTACAGATCGAGGGAATAAACAGAACCCCGAAAAAGACACGGGCCCGAACGACAATGTGGCTCTCACGACGGGCCAGGGTGCTGAATCCGCTAATGCGCCCCAGGAAAGCGTTTCGCCGTCTTGGCCGTACCCTTGATGATTTCCAAGCTCCTCCTTTCAGACCCGTTCGCTGAGGCTCTGTTGCCCACGTGAACCATGGGAATGGAAGTATCCGACTTTGCGAGAAGCCCCGAACTTGTCTATCCTTGTCCGAACACGCTCCGCTACGTTGACCGACACTGTTTTGATGGTCTACGCTCAAGAGTCAAGAGGAAGGTCATGTGGGCATCAGTGTCCAACGGTTTGGGAATGCATATCATCGTCAAAGCTGGTTGCCCATGTATTCTCTATAAATATATGTCTGTAAGAATTGCACCGCTAGTACCTGTATTATCTCCAAAACTCGCTGACATTTCTGTTTTTGGTTAGACGGACTTTCGATGCTCTGGCTACGGCTTCTTGCTGGAGATTGACGTTTCATGGTACCCAAATTTTCGAAGGCCGCTTCTTGATCATGTGATGATGTGATGATTGCTCAGCACAATCCTGGTGCTTCTGGATGCATCATGCAACACCGCTCCACTGCCCCAGAGTCTCGCCAAGTCGGCGTGCTCGCACTTCGGGTGCCCAGACGATGCGGCGGAGAACTGGTCCTTTCGTCCGTGCGCCCGTGACTCGTTTTTGGGCAAATTCCAGAGTTTTGCAAGTCATGACTTCAAAGGTCTCGGCATGATATGGTGGAGATAGCCGTCGCTGGTATTTTTGCCGTGGCGGACTTCATTCGGGGTTGACGATTTTGCCGCCCTCCTCGCCGTCAATCTCATGGCCTGGTTCGTCGCCATGCGCTCTCGGCGTGGGTGACATGAGGAGATCTTTGGGAGGTACGGCCTTCATCTCCAGCGCCTCCGAGTCGCTGGCATGCTTTTCTTGGTCTTCAAAGCTGAATGCATCGGAAAGGTTGACCGCAAGGAAAGTCTTGGGAAGTTTGACCTGGTTGAACTTGGCTCTCAATGTCTTGATGACCTGAAGCCAGTCGCCGTGGTTCGTCAGACTGCGCCTAGGCGCGCAACCGATTGAGTGCCTGCTGTCGAGCTGTACATGCAGCGGATCGTGGACGTGGCATCCAGGACTGATGGTGATTCGAATGCTGTACTCGAACTTGGGTTCGCTCTCCGTGCTCTCGGGCGGTTGCTTCATCTCCGACTCGTACAGCTCGAAGGATATCTGCGAGAGATAATCCAGCTCGGGGATGGTGCTACGCTTGATCTTAGTCTCGACACCACCCTCGATGATGCAGTTGAGCAGGGTGTAGATGTGAGATTCCTTGGTGAAGTAGAAGAACGATTTGGCGTCGTTGGAAGCCTGCATCTCTTCTAGATCCTGGACAATCTCTTTCAGCAGAGGCAGCGAGGTCAAGAGACCAATCTCCAACTTCTCGCTATCCGAGATGCCGTACTCCTGGGGACAAATGAAGTCGAAGAGCACCTTCGACAGCTTGTACAGCTCCTGCAAAGGCTCATGGAGGGGATCAGTCTTGGTCGCTTTGGTCTCGGTGCCCTTGTACAGCTTGAAGTACGTTTCATGAGAAGATTCATCGCCAAAGTTCCGGAAACCATTGAGAAACGACCGTCGTCTAAACAGCTTCTTTACGCCTCCCGATCGCTGCCCATCAGACCCATCTTGAGAGCCATTTGGCGGCGACGGCTGCGCTGCCTTTTCTTTCTCCGCGGGCTTGTTCTCATCGACAGACTTCATGGACTTCTCATCTGGCTCGCGCGGCTTGCCATCACGAGCTTCGTACTCGTCGAGCATATGTTTCGGTGGCGTGAAGACCCATTCCAGGAACTGACGGTTGTGTAGTGCATCGTACTTCATCGTGTCGTATAGCTCGGATATCTTGCTAGGATCGACCTTCTCGCCGTCGCAGAACTCGGTGAAGAGCTTCTCCCACCTTTCGCGGAACAGCTCGGCGTCCTCACCGGAACACCACCTAGCCTGAATCCCCTGGATGGCGTTAGCCTGAGAAAGTGACGAGGCGAGGGATGAGCTGGAGCCTTCGCCAGCGATCTTTTCCTTCTCGGTGCTGGGGTTGCTGATGTTGTTTAAAGAAGTCGCAGCACCACCGCCGCTGAAGAGCTTGTGGTAGTTGTGTTGCATGACTCGACGATGGAAGTTCATCAGCTGCACGACACGCGTCTGCACCTCTGACGGCTCAGGCATGTTCTCTGGCCACGCGAACTCAGGCGGCCGTTCGTTGCCTTCGCGGAGCAAGCCCTTGAGCTTCTTCTTGACTTTGTCCGTCTCGTCCTTGGCCGCGTTCGAGTCATCTAAGAGATCCTTCCGAATCGTGATGAAGTCTTCGGGAATATCCTTCTTGCCCAAGAACGAGCCCGCCCAGATCTGAGCACTCGTGGTGACGCGGCGCTCTGAGCTGCTGAAGACATGCACCTCGTCGAGGACGTCGCGGTTGAGGAGCATGAAGTCGTTGCGCATGTTCTCGCCGAGCTCTTGGGATTGATATCGAGCAGAGTGCGTGGGCTCGCCACCCCACTTGACGATGAGTTGGAGCTTGTCCAGGACTAAGCGCTCTTCAGCCGCGGTGAATTTGGACATGGTAACGCCAGAGAGGGAGTCATGTCTCTTAGGCGGTAAGTCGGGTGAGTACTCCTTGCCATCTTTCTCATCTTGGCCTTCCTTGTCCTTCCGAGATGGCTGGCTTGCCTGCGGTGGTGGCGGTGTGGGTACATGTTCCTTCACGTCCGGCATTTCGTCGACGATGTCCTCGGTCTTCTTCTTCCTGAACATGGGCTTGATCTGCACCTTTGTCCCAGCCCAGCTTCCCTTCTTGACCAGCACATTGCGCAGAGCTTTCAGCTTTGACCTGTCTTCAACAGCTTCCATGAACGCCTCGTCGACAGCGGCAATGACGCTCGCAAGCGCAGCTTCTCCAACGAGCAGAACCTCCTCTTGATGGCCCTTCAACAAGTTGATGAAAGGGCTAGTGTGGAAGGTGAACTTGAACTTTTGCTTCGGGGTACGATCGGCGTGTCGAATAACGGATACGATTCCCTTGAGCTTCCATGAGTGCTTGGGAAGGGGAGGGGGAGGCTGAGCCTCGTTCTCGGCCGGCAGAGTTGCGGGAAGAGAGCCGGGCGCCGAAGACGTGGAGTTCTTGACGGAAGCTTGTGCTGAGGTGGGTGGAGGTGGCACTGCATCTGCGGGAGGCGGCAGCAATGTCATTGGTGTTGTGGCGACACTATTAGTAGTGTCTGGGGGCGTCAAGATGTTCTGTCCTCGTGGTGATGGGGCAACGCTGGGGGCTGCGGAAGGTGGCTCTGTCCCAGGGGCTTCAGATGATGGCGCTGGGTTGTGAGCAAGCGACTTGGCGCCTGACGGATGCAACGACACCGATGATCGATCACGCTCCTTAAGAGACGGGTTGTTAGACCGGTTCATGGGGTCGACAATTTCAGACACCGCCGGTGACGGGTTCGGACTAGTCAGTCGGCCACGGCGAAGCCTCTCCTTGACGAAGAGATCCTTCAGGATGTTGGCACACTGGTCGTAGTACTCGTTGTTGTCCTTGACGAAGCTCCAGCCGTTGACATCAATGACGTAGCTCTTGTTGGAGGCTCGCAAGAGGTCGAATCCACAGACGCGCTGACCAAAGGCGATAGATATGCGTTTCGCAACATCCCTCTCATCAGGATCGAGCTCGGTAACGTATCGCAGTTCCTTGCCATGCTGATTCCGGCGGACCACGCCATCAACCACGGGGGATTTGCGCGTCTCGGCATGGCAGTAAGTTGTTCCCACCGTGTAAGCCTTGACATCTTCAGCGTTGTCAACTTGCATAAAACTTTCGTAGATGTAACTGCTCTCGGGCTCGGTGATGGCTCGCGGGGTGTCGAGATCGGCCACAAAGTCAGAGCTCTTGTTGCCGATCTTCCTGAAGAGCTTGCGCGCGCCGCCGCCGGCTGACTTGGGGAAGTAGATGATGATATTGTGATCCTCGCCGCTCATTGGCTTTTCGACGAAGGGTTTCTTGAGAAGCGCTCCGTCAACGCTGAGGACGTCGCCGTCGTCGAGTAGCTCGACCTTGCGTGGTGCCGCGTACCGCTCAGGTGTGCAAGGCTCGAGTGCGACACCGGCGACATCTTTGGTGTACTTTGCCAGTTCAGCGTTGAAGAATTGTGGCCCACCATCGCGGCTGACTTCGAGGCGTTTCGGTGTGCGGACTTTGATCTCGTCTAGGACGGAAAGGCACAGTCGGCGATCCCATAGGAGCTTCTGCAGCGGCACGTCGTTGACGCAGAATGGCTTGCGCGCTTTGACATAGGCAATTGCCTTTTCCAGAGGAAAGCCATCGGAATAGAATGATATCAGGTAATCACACACAGGCCAATTCTCCACCTCTGTATCCGTGTAAGTGACTGGCGTGGGGGGCGATGGGGGTAGCACTTAGTTCCGTTACGTACCTTCATCAAGAATAACCTTGTCTCCAAAAACAACTACATCAAACTCTCGGTTCGCAATGACTCTGTTCAAAATGTTCCTGCTCGGCTTGCTGCGAGCCTTGACATCCAAGGCGCAAATGCCAATGACACCCCAAGGCGCAGGCTTGACCTCCTCCTTCTCGGATCGCTGGTGGGACGCTCGGTCGCTGGCGGGACTGTGACTGCTATTCGCGGTACTCCCACTGAAACGCCTCTTGACCCGACTCCTCGATCGATCCGGCTGAGACCTCGCGTTGGAGTTGGCGGTACTAGTCGTCGTTTCGGACCGCTGATTCCTGCGCATCAGATCCAAGGGCTGCGAGTGCGGGTCCCGAGGAGCGAGGGCATGATTCGCGGAAGTTTGTCCGCCAGCAGTAGCAGAGCTTGTCGTAACTGTCACATTTGACAATCCCGCTTCGGGAGGCGTAGACGCCAAAGACTTGTTGTTCGAAGACATGAGGTATGAAGCGGAGCGTGCCCGGCCTCCAGGGTCCGAAGTCGGCGCAGGGACAGAGGGCGAGGGGACGTTGACTACACCACGCGCGGAGGCGAGGGAGTAGACTGATGTACCGGAGAGTCGTCTAGACTGGATGTCCGAGAGGCTGCTCTTCGCCGTGAGGGCCGGCTCGGGGAGGGCGGACCACCAGGTTGTCTGGGGTTCGGGAGCGGGACGCAATCGAGGGGTATCACCTTCTTCTGCCGCTGCTGAATCCTCGAGGTCGAGGGAGTGCGATTCTGATACCACGGAATGCGTTCGCGTGTGGGATGAGCGTGAGGAGGGGCTTCTTATGGGGTGGACTGTTGCGTGGACGTCTGTTGTGCCGGGCTCGGCATGTCGAGATTTGCGGCTTGCTGGCGTAGATATGGAGCTTGAGGAGACGCTGCGGGAGTGGGTGCGGTGGGCGGTCCCGGCGCTAGGAGGGTTTATTGGGATGTTCGAATCGGTAGAGACTGAATTGATAGCAATGTCGTTGGCGTCGTCCACGGTTGGACTGTTGATGTTGATGTCGATGGGGGTAGGAGGAGGAGGAGGAGGGGAGGATGACGATGCGTTGTGCGTGTCTGCCGGGTTGTTGCTGTCTGTCGCTGCTTCCGCAGCTGGAAAACTGGAGTCTGGCATGCTTCCCATTTTCGTCCTGACCTCTTTTCTCTCCTTGAGTGACTCCACGCGCACTGACTGATAGCCGAGTCGTAGGGAGTGGCTCCCCGTCGATTGAGTTTTTTGCTAAGCCGATGCGGCGACGTCTTTCAGTGGTCGGTCAGGGTGTTAGTGGCGGCGATGGAGGGGCAGACGTCATGCGCCAAGGGGATAACAGTGGTGCCCGCGGGTGCGAATACGGTCAAATGAACACTACTATCTCAGCAATGCTTTCCTTCGCTTTGCGACCAACCTGGAGAGGTTTTCTCTTCTTTCCCAGGTAGCGGTCTGGCAGCAGGAGCGGTCGATACGCATCATGAGCAGCCAGCAGCTGATCCAAAAAATCGTGGCGGTGTCTCGGCTACGAAAACGGATCTGCACCTGCATGCGGCTCATCGAGCAAAAAGTCTCAGAGTCCAACCAAAGGCCTGGAACCTATTCTGCCGGCTGCACTCGCCACTGTAGCGCTAGTTGGCCATTGGGGTTCGAGGCGCATCTATTGGCTGCTATCAGCCAGAGCTTCACGTCCCGTTCGCCTATGAGGTTCGCAGGCCGCCTACACGTACATGATGCCACCGTACAGCACGAGGCGCATGTAAGACCGTGCGCAATGCAGCACAGCGGGGAGTTTCTGTCCTTTGTCGCTTGAGTCTCGAGAAGAGGAAAGTGCTCGCGTGACCATTTGCCATCTTCGGTCAGAGCTTGGTGCTTCTGCGTTACATTTCTACAGCTTTAACTACTAGGTACTTAGTAATAAGTACGTTTCGAATGGTGCCTCCTTATCAAGCCTGTATGACACTTAATGAACAACACGGATCGAAGAGCTGAAGCTCGCCGAACTCGTCATATTGAAACTAGACTTGTCGTATTTTATAATGTACACAAATAATGTACACAAGCCAAAGATAACCAAAGCCTCACAGGACCTATTACTTATCCGTCGGGGAAGCTGCTATTGTAACCCCCTTTTCTATGGGCCCCTTATTAGGTAGTTTTCCTCCCATCAATTCTACAAAGTTGGAAAACTTTATGCTAGAAACCTCAATAAATGGCCGACTTCAGAAGTAGTTTAGCCATCCATCAATAGCTCTTCCATAATCGTCCGCCAAGAACATGGGATCAATGGAATCATGGAGCCCATCAATACCGTTACCATAGATATCCTCCAAGGGGCCGACAGCTCGAGGATCAGCCTCGGGTTCTAAAACCGCCCTGCTCTTGTTGATTGCCGGATACGCCGTGTCGGCATCATCTCCTGGGGCGTACACCGGTATGTGTGCACCCGCCGAACGGTGGCCTGAGATCCCCGCAGACCCAATCAAATCGAATTCTGTTGAGTTTTGAGGGGTGTCATCGGCTGTCAGGCTGTTGTTGCCTTCAAATACAGCGTCTGGAGATTTCCTACGGCCTGCGTCTGGTGCTCCAGCTCGATCGTAGATGAGCAAGTCCCATAGGAGTTGGGCGTCGATGGAGAAAGCCTGATTAGACCCTGTACCTGACGGCGAAGGGACGACGCTCTGCTGCAATCTCCTCACATTCTTGGCCTATTTCATAATCAGGTCAAGTATTCAGGACTTGATATCGGTGTATACCACCAAAACTTCACGCGGAGAGAACTTACCATGTTGGCCACCACTGGCCATATCAATCCCATCTTGTCAAGAAACCGCAGACAAGTCTCTAACCCAGCTTGAGCCCTGTCCCTCAAACGATCTGCCTTCACAAAACTATGTTGCACGTAAATCGTCGCAACAATAACCACGCAATGCGCCAGGCATGGATCGATAGGTTGAAAATTCTTCCTCTCAGCAGCACCGATATAGTACACGATCCATCCGGCGTGCCTTGTAATGTGATCGTATGATTGCTGTACAAACGATTGAGGTATGATGTTTCTGAAGCTTCGAAGGCGCATGGAGAGCAAGAAGGGATGGTTGAGGACACAGGGGACGATGGCGTAGACTATGTGCAAGAACAGAATAGCGCTCCAATGCGGTCGATCTTGCTGAAGAGCCTCAAGGCTTTGATTATTCAAGTCTGTTTCGGAGGAGAATCTGTACTTGATAGGCACCGCACAGTCGATGCGAAGGTGACTCTGCGTGACGATGTTGTAGTCTGAGCGAGAATCCCAAGGTGGCACGGAATTCGCACTCACGCGACTCGAAGCATATGCGCGGATCATCTGCCAAGTGTCGCCCAGTCTTCAGGCAAATCCCCCTAGCTCGCCATACATGTCGTTCTCTAGGTTCAGATTCGTGTTGAAACCGAGGACATCTGGTAATACGTTGCCTTCGTTCCTATCACGGAGAACGGACATCAGTCGAGTAGCTTGCTCCGGGCATCCATGCATCTTCTGTAAGCTGTCGATACTTCGAAGGCAAAGTCTTATTTCGCGGTCGTAAGTTTCGTATGGGTTGTGATAGTACGTGTTCTTTAGATGTTGGGCGATTGTGAGGTCTAATCGTGCCTTCTCCGTATGGCCAGCTGCTCGAGGGTCAGTTCTTGCAGTTGCAAAAGTTCTCTTACTACCGAAAACCTACATGTGAAGTTGTAGCAGCTGAGGATACATAATGCCTGTAAGGAAGAAAGCCTGGCCTCGCCGTCTACGACTCGGTCCATTACTAGTCGCCTGGACTCTTTAGCCAACAGTTCTAGGTGATCATACCTGTCATGAATCAGTGAGCCTGGGGGGAAACGTAGACTGAGGGCTTGTAAGGCGAGTATCAGCTCTTTGTCTCGGCTAGGCAGGGAGGCCAGAAATGCATCCTCGTCGAAAAGCTCCATTGGCTGCTTGTGACACCAAGTCAAATACAGCATACCACACTCTTGTAGCTCTCTTGGAAGTTGGACTTCCAGACGTGAGCTTCTTTGTGTCTCCGAAGCAACATTAGGCTCGACAAAAATCGCGGAGTCGGGTACTGTGGAATGTCGACTTGGGACGGTCTCTCGACCAGGAGATGCTGCTTCGCCACTGCTATACTTATGAGTGTGCTTAGTAGTATATGATGAAAAGATCATACCTAATATGGTCTATCAGGCGGTCGAGCTTGTCTTCAATTCCATTGATCCTCGACTCCAGATCGGAGCTTGTGCCTCTTGGTCCCGTTTCAGCGAATCTTCGAGTAGCTGGTGGCGAAAAGTAGGTGCAGTCCTGTCCCAGGCGAAGGCAGAATGAGCAGCTAGGCTTTTCTCCTGGGCATCTTGTTTTCTTCCGCCTTAAGGCTCTAGTCAGTCACAGGTTATGGGATCAATATCCGCCTGACCGGGCGTGACTAACCGGCATGGCTCGCAGGCCAGGCGTAGGCGCCTCACATTCCGTGTTGCATCCATTCTAACCACCGAATACCCATCATCACTAGAGAACTTAATCGAATTTCTCAGGTCTTGTGATAAAATTTTGTCTACACGTAGGTTCAAGGAGGGGTCTACGAATCTTCGAGGCTCCCCGTCTTAGAGACGCGGGGTAGACGGTCACGTTGTCCACATGGCTTGGGGCCTACTACGGCCTCCTCCGCATCGATACCGACTTACCTGTTCCACGCAAAGATCAAAGGGATCCTACCCCGAATTTCGTCAGCGAGGCAACCAGGGGCTTAGTTGAAAAGTTATTGGGCGACTGAGGTATCGAAGCGTTGTAAAGCAACAGACAACTTATCCCAAGACACAGAAAGTTATCGCAGCGTAGCTTATAGAGTTGATGAGATAGCTACAGCGTACATCAAGTAGCTCCCCAGTCACGCTGAGCTCCGTCTGTCTCAAGGTTTTGTATCTCTACTATACTTTCTTGCCACCCATGTGAATTGATGGAGAACGAAGATCAAAGGCAAATCAATGCTAAAGCAAAAGCAAAGACCACGGCGTTGATGAGCTATAGTGAGGAAATGCTGCTGTGTCGCCTACAAGGTCTTTGATAGCAGCGTATAAGCTGATTTGTTGGTGGTGTTCCCCGTGGCTGCTCCGTGCCCGCTCCGTGCCCACCGCGGATGTCCGCGTACGTCCGCGTCTCTGTTCTTGTCTACCAACCGGCGTCGTTATTCTTGATGATACCGACAGATGTCCGATTCGATGAGCTCTACCGGCGGCTTGGACTATTTTCTTCTATCACGATGACGAACAGCGCAACTCTTCCGTCACACCCATACTCGTCCTGCCCTTCCATTACAGATAACTCTTTGAGTCTTGAATTTGACTAAACGATCTCCCCCATAAGACGATTTTGGGACCAATAATAATGGAGGACTTTGACGTTGCTGTCGTTGGTCTTGGAGCGCTCGGAAGCGCAGCAGCCTACCACTCCGCCCTCAAGGGAGCCAAAGTCATTGGCCTCGAACAGTTCGAATTCGGCCATGTCAGAGGCGCCTCCCACGATACTTCTCGCATATTCAGAACTTCCAATCCCCTTCCCGAGCAAGTCGCACTCGCCAGATCAGCTCACAAAGACTGGAATGACCTCGAAAAGGCTTGCGGTCAGGAACTCTTGACGATCACGGGAGGACTCGTCCTGTTCCCGCAAGATGGCCCTCACTCTGCCGAGGATTTCACCCAAAGTCTTGATGCGCATGGCCTACCCTATGCGATGCTGGGCTCCGATGAGGTCAACAGACGCTGGCCGCGATTCAAAGTGCCGGACAATGTCGATGCTGTGTTCACGGAGGACACTGGTGTGTTGCATGCTGCGAAGTCGACGGCGGCTATGCAGTTCATGGCGCGAGCTCACGGGGCTGTTCTGAAAGAGAAGACACCTGTTAGTCGAATCGAGCCCATCGCCAACGGGAATGGTGTAATTGTTCATACCGCAAATAGCTCATTCCGGGCAAGAAAGGTCATCCTCGCGACGGATGCGTGGACAAATAGACTACTCGAGCCTCTAAGTGCCCAGGTTCATCTGACCATCATGCAAGAGCAAGTCACGTACTTCAAACCGAGTAACATCTCTGGTTTCGAGCCTGAGAAATTTCCCGTCTGGATCTGGGGCGCAGACAAATGGTTCTACGGCTTTCCGAGCTATGGCGAGCCGACAATCAAAGTTGCTCGCGATACGTCTGGCAATCACACGACGCCGGACACGAGGACTTTCGAGCCATCGCAGCAGCTTGTGGAAGAGCTAACTGATTTCACGCAGAGCATCATACCGACGAAGGGCAAGGCTATGCGTACGATCACTTGTCAGTACAGCATTACGCAAGATCGACAGCTTATCATGAGTCCCCTTGAGAAGTATCTGGATGTTATTCTAGGCCTTGGGGCGGCGTTGGGCTTCAAATATGCGCCTGCTATTGGTCGTGTACTGGCTGAGCTAGCAGTTGATGGGAAGAGTACGGAGGATATCGCGAAGTTTGGAATTCCTAGAGCAGTTTCTTCTAGTAAACTCTAATTATGAGTGAATGAACCCAATGATCAACTGCCACTGCAAAGTCTGTCAACAGAATATACTTCAAAGCGCTTGAGTGACCGGCTGTCAATAAGATAAGAAGAGGATGATCTCTCGCAAAGATCGAAGAGACATACTATGAAAACAGGTGATACTTTGGATCGATTAATGAAACCATAGTTAAACCTCACCACTTCAAAGACTCCTTCTCGCCGTTACAGTCCAGGCCCTCACAGAACTCAATCTCCTCCTTACTCTTCTCCGACAAGATATGCTTCGGCATAGCCGGCCAGATCTCCCCGCCCACATCCTCCTCCCTAGCACGATGATCCATCACAATATTTCTCGTAGTTTTCTGGAAGAACAATGGGCCCTTTGGACATCCGTCAATGTTCGGATTGGAGAGGAACAAGGAGAAACACTCACCCTTTCTACTCGAGGATGCAAGTCGCCACTCATGAAGATGCCGGCGTTCAAGTTTGCCTGAGCGCCGTTGCAAAGATCCTTGTCTTCTCTTAGCACTTGCTTGAAGAAATCGCTGATCTTGCTGAACTCCTCGTCGTCTGCGTCGTTGCCTTTGTAGACTTCGTACTCCATCTTGGTCTGAGATGCGGAGATAGGAATGCACCTCATGATGTAGAAGAAGCACGGGCTGCGATTGTGTGAGTTCTTGGAAAAAATGGAGAGATCATGGCTGCTTGTGTGGGACTCACGAGATGGTCGTGGAAGTGTTGGGGTAGTAGAAGGTGCTGTAAAAGCCAAGTCCGTCGCGATCGGGGCGGTCGACGTTGAAATGCTCGATATAGTTCGCCTTTGTCTCGACCCAGTACTTCGAGATGTCCGAAACAGCATTGACGGCTGGGTGTCCGGTTGGGCAATGATAACACTGTTTTGACGTGACTGTGTCAGTCCGCCCTTCCCTCAGCACGATGCAAAGATGGCAGACTAACCTCGTTGTAGTTATCGGCAAGAGTCTTCCAATTGTAGTCACCAACCATTTCCCATTGATGGTCGAAATGGTAGTTCTTCATGTCGAAGGCTTGAAGCCGTGGCTGCTCGTCTACCGTACCAAAGCCCTCATTCCATGGGACTTCCGGGGTCGCGTTCGAATCGAGGTTCACCCAAACAAAATCCAGCTTGTCAACATGGACATGGACATGAAACAAATTATTTGATGATTTGTCGAAGGAGGGGAGTTCCTGATACTTTGGCGCTTTGGAGAGCTTCCCATCGAACCCGTACGTCCAGGCTACAGCTATTAGCACAGAACAGGACAATGGAACGAATCCGCAACTTACCATGGTATTGACAAGTCAGAGTCTTCAGATTCCCAGAATCCTTTTGAATCAACGGGAAAGCTCGATGTCTGCAAACGTTATGGTGGCCTCTAATGTTGCCCTGTCGGTCTTTGATGAGGAAGAACGTGAAGCCAGCTTCAGTGATTCGTACATAGTCACCCGGCTCTACGAATCGACGAGCATGGGAAACTAGGAGCCACCTTCTGGAGAAGATGGAGCGTCTCTCGAGTTCGTACATGCCAGGTGAGCGGTACCATGCTGCTGGGAGCGCTCGCACGGCGGCGGTCTCGTCTATTGGCTCTGACGGGGTCTCCTTAGAGTCCTGCCCAAAGTTGAACCATTTACTGACCATCTTAGAATATCGATGTCTCGTTAGAGTATTGAATGGGTATGTGGGTTGCAAGCGCTTTGCTCTGGCGTCTAAAGGAGGGAGCAGCGGGAGCTGACGTCCCAAATAGCTTCACTACGGGATTACATGCACACTCGGAACCCCTCCTCATCTTCGATTATCAATGGAACATTTTTTGTTGGCTCTCACGTTCTCTCCATCTCATCTTTGGCTAGTGGTAATCAGTCAAAGTTCTGTGTGTGAGTGGCACGGTGGGCACGGAGAAGATACCACGTCCTCCGTCTGTGCTCCGTGCCGGTGTTGTAAACCGCCTCAGAGGACCGGAGGCGCAGGTCATTGAACTTCCGAGACGATCATGATCACCATGAGGGTCATATGACGTCTCTTCAAATATTGGAATAGAGGACAGATACGTTTGTGTTTGTCGCTATTTGATTGAGCCACGGCATCATCAAGCTACTGATCGTGCTGGACAGGAGAACAAACGACACTTAGCAGCTTTGATCCAGCATATACTGTTAGCCGGAACATGGACCTTCCTGAGACCATACAGGACTCAAGGAATATATGTTTCTGTTAGAAAAGCTGTTGAGATGGTGTTTTGGGAATAGGTTCCGTTTAAGAGACCTAGGGTAGGTGTCTTACATGGACCTCACTGAGCCAAGTCGGAGCTTGGCGGGGCTCACACAACGAGGGGCATGGGTGGTGCGACGGACCTTCGTGGTAGCCACAGAAATATTGGAAGAATATCCTAGTAGAATTTAAATTACAGCTAAGGCAAGGGTTTCTTAAAAATATATTCAATCAGTTTTTAGAGCTCTCCCTAAACTTTACGTGCCAACTTGGTTCGGAGATGATCGCCTGTTAGTGCATGCCAGATAGATGTGTGGAAACGCTAACAGCGAGCGATTGGCGGCAGAAAAAAAAGTTATGGTCACCGCCAAATTTTCTTCCGCGATAGAGCTTCACGTCAGGTTCAGATTCAACAACACAACGCTCTGCGCAAATACCGATCTAGAGTGTTTCTGGCGTCCCTGACAAAATGCCGCACTCGAACGATGGCGAGCCGATCGTAAAGCGCCAGAAGGTCACCACGGTCGCCAAGGCGCCTAAGTCAACCTCAAATACCAATGCATCGAGAATCTTTGCGCCCTTCCGAGTAAGCCCATTGCGAACCGCACCCTCGATCAACTTCGTCGCTAACCCAACAGACTGTCGGACTAGTCTCTCCTACAGCTGTCCCCTTCACGTCGATACCCCTCGGCAAGACCAGCTTTCAAATCACGACCTCCGTTGGGCGCTCCCTCCAGACCTACGATTTGCGCCGAGGCCTCAACCTCGTCTTCGTCAGCCGACCGCAGACA
This sequence comes from Cordia subcordata, assembly GCA_028554755.1. Classification (NCBI taxonomy): domain Eukaryota; kingdom Viridiplantae; phylum Streptophyta; class Magnoliopsida; order Boraginales; family Cordiaceae; genus Cordia; species Cordia subcordata. The sequence goes on along the minus strand of JAPTOF010000050.1, from coordinate 110,601 downwards.
CCCGCCGACATCACAGCGACACTCGCCTGGAAACAGCAGGTATTCGCAGCATGGGGCGGATCGAAGAAGGGCGAGCCTCAGGGCATATGGGTGATGCAGCGCGGGAAGAAGGTGAACGAGATACAACTGCCGAGCGATATCACCGAGCCCATTAAACAGATCCTCGTACTCGGAACATGGGTCATTGCATGCGCTACTACCCGTGTCGAGGTCTTCAAGACGGCAACGCTCGAACACTATACTACAATCCACACGATGGCGGCTGCTAAGGGCGGGAACGAGATTTCGGGAGGCATCGTCAGCATGCCCACCTTCTTGAACAAGATCTTCGTCGGGCGAAAAGACGGATGGGTCGAGATCTGGAATGTCAACACCGGCAAGCTCATTTATACGATCCTGCCACCCAAGCCCGACTGCGGTGCTGTGACTTGTCTCGAGCCCACGACTGCACTGTCGCTGATGGCAATCGCGTACGAGAGCGGTACCTTGGTCATCACCAACATCCAGACCGACAAGCGCGTCCTTGAAATCGAAGCAGGCGGCCCGCAAAACCCCGTCACCAGCATTTCCTTCAGAACCGACGGATTGGGGGCAGGCCAGGATGGCAGGAAAGACGGCGTGATGGCTACTGCGACGCTCTCGTCCGGCGACATTACATTCTGGGACCTCAACAATGGAGGACGTGTGATGGGCGTCCTACGAAGCGCTCACAACCCACCATCCCGTGACGGGAGCATTGTGCGAGGCGGTGTCAGCCGAGTCGAGTTCCTCGCTGGTCAGCCTGTCGTTGTGACGAGCGGCCGAGATAACTCTCTGAAGTCGTGGATCTTTGACGAGTCACCGTTTAACCCCGTGCCGAGGATCCTCCACCAACGAAGCGGGCACGCCGGTTCTGTCAATTGCCTGGAGTTCCTACCTACTGACTTCCAGGGCGCCGATGCAGGCAACAAATGGCTTCTCAGTGGCGGCCAAGACCGAAGCTTATGGGGATGGAGCTTGAGACGAGATGGACAAAGCACAGAGCTCAGTCAGGGTGCTATCCGAAAGAAGGCGAAGAAAGTTGGCATCCTCGCGCACAATGCGCTGGCGCACGGTCCGAGCACTACTCTGGAGGACCTCAAGGCTCCCGAAATCACCTGCATTGCTTCATCGCTCAACCGAGACGGTGGCATGGGTGCCATCCCCGGAAACCTGCCAATTTGGCAAAAGGGGGCGCAGAAGAAGGTGGATGCGGAGGTTAGTGGCATGACCGGCTGGGAGAGCGTCGTCACCGCACACATGAACGACCCTCACGCGAGGACATGGTTCTGGGGTCGCAAGCGTGCTGGACGGTGGGCATTTCCTACAGGTGACGGCATGAATGTGTCGACGGTTGCCATCAGCCCTTGCGGCTCTTTTGCCGTCGTGGGGTCCGAAGGCGGTAGCGTCGACATGTACAATCTGCAATCAGGGGTGCACCGACAGCGGTTCCCATCGAGGTTGACACCAGCGCAGGCAAGACAAATGAAGCTACAACAGCTTCGGCAAGCGGACGAGGTCACCCACTTTCAGACTGAGGGCGGCAGCTTTCCGCCTGGCACCGGCAAGCATACCAAGGGCGTAACAGGTCTGGTCATTGACTCGATGAACAACCACGTAATATCATGTGGTGCTGACGGAAAAATCAAGTTCTGGGACTTCCTGACCGGTAACCTGCTGGAAGAAATTTCGTGGTCGCCAATGACTTCTCCGACAGCGTGCCGCTATCACGCAACAAACGACCTGCTGGCATTTGCATGCGACGATCTATCGATACGTGTTGTTGACCTGGAGACGAAGAAGACTATCCGTGAGTTCTGGGGGCCAAGTGACGCCATCAACGACCTCTGCTTTTCCTACGACGGCCGCTGGGTAATCGCTGCTTCTCAAGATAAGTTTGTCCGGATATGGGACCTGCCAACGAGCCACCTCATCGACGCCATCAAACTCGAGAAGCCATGCAGAGCCATCACCATGTCCAACAGTGGCGAATACCTTGCTGCGACGATAGAAGATCAGGTTGGTGTGACGATATGGACGAATAAGTCCTTATTCAAACATGTACCAACCCGGCAAATATCTGAGAAGGAAGTCAGCTTGGTTGAAGGGCCGACCGTATCAGGAGAAGGCAACGCGGGTATGCTGGATGGAGCCTTTGAGGAGGAAGAAGAGGAGTTGGAAGATGATATTGTCGCTTCGACTGTTGATCAACTCAGCTCGGACATGACAACGTTGAGTTTGATACCAAAGGCGAGGTGGCAAACGCTGCTGCATCTCGACCTCATCAAGGAGAGGAATAAGCCCAAAGAGGCGCCCAAGCTTCCGGAGAAGGCACCTTTCTTCTTACCTTCTACTACCGGCAAGCCCTCATTGGATGCAAATCAGGGGAAGAACGACGAAGCGGACGACCTCAGCAAGTCACGCGTCACGAAGCTGGACCAAGCCCGTCTCCAGGAGAAGTTTGCCAGTAAACTTCACGAGGGCGCTTCGACTGGAAATTGTAAGTCGCCATGCGGTTCCACGTTGAAGATTGTGCTAACAACCTCAGACGACTCTTTTATCAACCATCTCAAATCGCTTTCGCCTTCCAGCGCAGACTTGGAGCTTCGCTCATTGTCTTCGTCAAGTGATCCTTCCACGAATGAGCTTTTACAGTTCATCCGAGCCTTGACCGCGCGCCTGCAAGCCAGGCGAGATTACGAGCTGACTCAGGTCTGGATGACTGTGTTCCTGAGGCTACACTCTGACGAAGTGATGCAAAATCGCGAGCTGCTGGATGCGTTGAGGGAGTGGAAGGGGTATCAGGAGAAAGAGTGCGGGAGGTTGGATGGCTTAGTGGGGTACTGTAGCGGCGTGGTGAGCTTCCTAAGGAGCCCACGGACATGAGACCAGCGGAATTGAATTATTGCACAACAGCCCCGGGCATCTTGGAGACATTGACAATGAATACTACTCTGCTAATCGGGTTGTAGACCGTATTGGGTGTAACACGCAGCCTCAACTTCCCCAACGGCGCCCCTTTATTCGGAACCTCCTCCACCCCACCAGTTCTCAATGGGCTGCCCTTATCGAGCAAAGATCGCCGCAAACCTTCGAGATATCGCGCCCACGTGCCGAGACTTAAGGTTCAGGGACAACCGCAAACCCTCCTCATCGTGGGGGGTCTGCAGCTAATTTTCGCGAAGGTATTGGGCTTGCCAATCGCTTCTTCCCAATTGGCTGGTTTTGCCAAAGTGCCGGGCAGAATGTGGGAGTTCCCCTGCCGATCATTTCATATCTTGTTTCTTGGACGACATCATCAATTTTGGTGAGCTCTCAAGCTTGGGAGGAAACAGGACGGCTTGCGCATCAAATTGTAGGGAAACGTGGCTTCGAGAGCTTATCTCACTGGACCATCGTAGTGTCTACTTCGCACGAATTTCGCTGCGAAAATGACCTAGCAAAGGGTATATAGCCCAGGACGCACGAGCCTGCTGGCACAACCGTAAAGGCGACCTAAGTCAAACCATCACCATGTACTGGACTACCGCCCTCACCGGTGCAGCCCTCGTCGGCTCAGCCACGGCCAGCTTCTCAGGCAACATCAACTATGCCTCTCCCTCGCGCCGCCATCTCCGCCTCGGCATCGACACTTCGCTCGTCGAGCGCCGCTCGTGGAAGCGTGGAAACGTGGCCCACGACCCTTCGGAGCTCAGCTTCACTCATGGTGTCGCTTCGGGTGACCCATGGGCAGACAGTGTAGTCCTATGGACTCGCGTGGCGCCCAGCAATGAATCTGAGGACAGCACCGCCCTGTCGACGGACTGCACCCTTTGGAGCCATGAGACGGAGGACTTTGTTGAGGCTGATCCCAACCCCATCTGTGTTGACTGGAAGATCATGCAGCACACTGGCAAGAATGAGACTGGGGCTATTGTCACGAGCGGCAGGGCCCATACCACCTCTGACATTGACTACACCGTCAAGGTCATTGCCGAAGGCCTCCAGCCATTGACTTGGTACAACTACCAGTTCAGCGTTTGTGGATCCAACGTCACAAGTCCGATTGGTAGGACTAAGACCGCGCCTACTGAGGACGACGATGTTTCTGACCTGAGCTTTGCTGTCTTCTCGTGCAGTAACTACCGTGAGTTATGGCTGCGGGGTCTTTTGAATATTCAAACTAACTAAGGTTACAGCAAGCGGGTACTTCAATGCCTATGGTAACGCTGCGCGCAAGGATGAGCACGACTGGGTGCTTCACCTTGGTGATTACATCTATGAGTACGAGGCCAAGGAGGATGCCACTGAGCGTATCTCCATCCCCTCCAACGAGATCTTCTCGTTGTACGACTACCGTGCCCGCCACGGACAGGTAGCTCTCACCTCTCCTCACGACTTTGTGAACTCAGCCTAACTCACAGACAGTACCGCTCGGACCCTGATCTGCAGCATCTCGCCAAGCAGCACGCCTGGATCACAACCTGGGATGACCATGAGGTCGCGAACAATGTTTACCGCGACGGAACCAGCGGCCTTAACAACACCGAGGACTCATTTTTGAACGACGGCCCTGAGATCAGCGTCGACACTCGCAAGATCAACGCCGTGCGTGCGTACTTCGAGTGGATGCCCATCCGTCAGACCGATCTCGACGATGGTCTCCGCATCTGGCGCTCATTCCAGATGGGGAAGCTTCTCGATCTGATCGTTCTTGATACCCGTGTTTACGACCGTTCGATTACCTCCCTTGGTTGGAACGATGACTACATTGACCTTATTCGTGATGACCCCAGCCGCACACTCATGGGTGCCCGTCAAGAAAACTGGTTCTACAACTCACTTTCTGAGTCGTCTGAGCGTGGGGCTACCTGGCGCCTCATCGGCAACCAAATCATCATCTCGCGCGTCCTTCAAAACGACGATGGCGCCCTCTCCGGTGACAACTGGAACGGCTACATCGCCAACCGCAACCGCACCCTCAAGCACCTCTACGACAACAACATCAGCAACAACATCTTCCTCGCAGGCGACAGCCACCAAAACTGGGTCTCTGATCTCGTTTGGCTCGAAGAGAAGGAGTACGACAAGGAAACCGGCGAGGGCGCCATCGGCGTCGAATTTGCCGGTACAGCCGTCTCCTCCTCCGGACGCTCTGGCCCCATCGAGCCTGTCGCCGGAGACTATGCGCGCGGTATGATCAAGAGGAACGATGAGATGATGTGGCAGGAGGGTTACTACCGCGGATACTTCCACCTCAGCGTCAGCCCTCAGAAGTTGGAGGCCAAGTTCTACGGCTCGCCGAGTGTGGCGACGCGGAATGCTTGGGACCTCCCCCTGGCCAACTTCACTGTTGTTGCCAATGAGAACCACCTCGAGAGGCCGATCGGTGGTGGCAAGGCTGAGTCGGGCGCGTTGAGGTTTGGGGATGTTGAGCACACCAACTTGACGCTGAACACTAAGACGAATGAATGGGAGGTTATTGGCTTTGAGCAGATGTACATTGAGTAGGCAAGTATATAGAGCTGTCGTATAGATCCACATTGGAGATCCCATGGTTTCATTTCGCTACTCGCAGTTTACTTCTCCTTTCATGAGTAACCTCGCTGTTCGCATCAATATTGCGCTCTTGACGTCGCCGTGTTGTATGTCAGCTTGGACGTCCAACGTCCCACTCGCATGTCCGATCTTGACCGTGGTGCTGTTCTTGGTCTCATTCCGAGCCTTTCGCAGACTATGTGGCAATGTCCCTGGGATAGAACACGACACGCCTGATAGTTGGTCAGCACATCATATCTCCTTGCTCTGCATCAGGGCCACTTACCAAGGTTCAAAGCAAGCGTCAAGGGCACGGCCTTGTGACACTTCTGCATACTCAAAGCCAACGTCCGAATATCAATGTCCTCCCCTTTCGGCTCGGAAAGGAGCAAGATCTTGGGTACCGACTGTACATCAGGATCCAGCCCCATGTGCGTTGCGCCGGCCCTTCTGATATCTTCCAATTTCGCCATCAGTTGTTTGTCTCCATTGATCGTCTCGCCGGAACGCGGGAGATCCACGCCCACGTCACTGGAGCGGATGAAGACTGCTGGGTTTGCGATATCGATCAAGGAGGCGAGTATAGTGCTTCCGTCGGATAAGTGTAGGTGGTCTGTTGCGTTCCCACTGGGCAGGGCTTTGCCTGTTTTTGAGCCTGCTGGGTTCAAGAAAGAGAGGGCGATTCGTGTGGCGGTGCCGGAGACTCCGTCGATGGAGAAGCTTCCTTTCCCTTGGTAGTGAACCTCCTCTCCTTCTCGAATGACGGAGATTTTCGAGTGAATAATCTTAGCAGTATTGGTGTTCAATAAGCGGATCGTCGCGTAGCTTCGGCCATCCTCCTCACTCAGTGATGCTTGTATCCTTTCAGTGGGCACCAAACCTTCGTTCACAGCGAAAGGCGCTACAGCCGAGGACATGTTTCCACAGTTACCAGCCATGTCCAGAGACTCGTCCTCAATGCCGACCTGAACAAACGTGTACTCGACGTCAACATCGTCCCTGTCAGACGGGGAGATGACCACGGCTTTGCTCAGAGAGGAGATGCCACCGCCCATGCCATTTAGTTGTCGCCCATAGGGATCACCCGATCCCATCGCTGAGCAAAGAATCGGCTGCCATTCTTTCTGGCTCGCTGGCATATCCTTCTTGTGGATGAGGAGTCCGTTGGATGTGCCGCCTCGCCAGAAGGAGGCTGGGAGAGTCGAAACCATTCTGCTGACGCGGGGAAACCGGCTGTTGAGTGCTACTCGAGTTGTTTTGAGCATGACGGCGGCATCTCAGCACTCTTATGAGAGCTGGTTTCGGTACCCCTGGTGTAATATAGTGGTATTGTTTAGTCGGACATGTGTCGGATCTCGGAGCTAGGATCGCATGTGTCGGGTCGGGGCTAATCCGCATTCAAGTTTACCCCCGCGGGAAGAAATGGCCAATGGTGTTGTTTACATACACAGCTTTTGAAAGGTCCCCGTTAGAGGCATACCATCATCGGAGATACTCCGTCGGTCAAGTGTAATCTTTCTCTTGATGTCTATTATCTTTTTTTCCATTCTTCCCTTCTGACCCTTACAGGTTGGACTGCTCTACCCGTTGACCATTCTCATTGAACGGAACCTGGCGCCCACTGACAAGAGCCTCTTGCAACGCCTTTCCAATCTCAACCGCCTTGACAGCATTGCTCAACTTCAATGGCAGGGGCTTATCGTCCAAACAAGCATCCGTAAACTCATTGCTCTCCTGCACAAACGCCATCTCGAATCTGCCATAGTAATGCGCAGGAACATCCCTCGTGATACCTTGCGAGTGATAGTAGTTTACAAAGTTGGACTGCGGGTTGCCGTTGACGGTCAGTTTACCCTCCGTGCCAATAATCTCAGTTGTGTCTTCTTGGCCGTGCGCCATCATACGCGAGCAGTAGTAGTAGGCAATTTGGCCGCTCCAGAACTCGACAATGCCCACGGCGTTGTCATAGTCGTTGTACTTTGCGAGTCGAGGCTGCACGGCGCGCACACCGTAAGCTGAGACGCTCTTGGGGATGATGTTATCTCCGAAGAACCAGAGTGTCAGGTCGATGTCGTGAACGGACATGTCGACGAAAACACCGCCCGACCAGGCGGCGTAGTCAACGAAGAAGCCTGAGGGGTCGTGCTTGTCGCAGGTTTGACTGCGGATGATCGTCGGTCTCCCTACGGCGCCTTGCTCGGACCTGCTGTAGGCGTCGCGGTAGGAGGCGTCGAAACGTCGGGAGAAGCCACACATGACTTTCAGGTGAGGGTGCTTCTTGGCCTCGTCAACGACGGAGCGGCACTACTCGTGTGAGAAAGACTGCCGGATTTCTTCACGTAATATTGACTTACAATGTCAATGTCTGTCGACAGAGGCTTCTCGCACAAAACATGCAGACCCTTCCTCATGGCCTGGATAGCTTCTTCGGCGTGTACACTGGTGGCCGTGCCAATGACCACGGCTTGAAGGCCTTCCTGCTCGATCATCTTCTCGTAGTTGTTGTAGAGCGTCACACCGTGAGGCTCGAGGTTTTCTCGGGCCCAGGCCATCTCCTTCTCGTCGGGAGTGAAGGCTGCCACCAAGGTTGCGCGGGGAGTGCGTTGGAGGAAGTTGATGGCATGGCGTTTGCCCATGCGGCCGAGGCCGGCCGCAGCAATCTTGAGTGTCTCTGGCATGTTGAAACTGTGAAAAGAGATTCCGAAGGCTCTAGATGAAAGGCGAGATGGAAGTACAATGCAAGGAGGGAAGGGGGGCTAGGGGTCCCCTCTTATATAGGCTCGAAGCACCAGATCTCCTCAATTGAGGGTTCTCCGAGTCCGTCTTTTCCCCATATTCTGACCCCGTGAACTACGAATAGACATTGATATATGGTTTGTTACGGCTCGTGTTGGGCTAAGATATCGCCGCGACTTTCCGAGGATGGTGAGGTGTCGCACAAGATTACCGCATTGGGCTATAACCTATCGGCGAATTAGGATGGTCTGTGCTGTCGCGGCGACATTGCTCGACTCAACAAGAGCACATGAGTTCTCCGAATCTTCTCTAGTATAGTATTCCGAGTCTTTAAAATTCGTGGCAGACGAATATGTTATGTGCCTGTCCAAATGCCGTCTGTGGAACTAGCACAGACATGTTGGCATCACTCCAAAAACATGGTTAAGCTGTACCCATCCAGAGGCACTTGTCGTCAACCACAGACTCGGATTGAATCCGTACATACGCAAGTCGAAGTCGTTCCAAAATCTTATTCAACTTAATCGATTGTGTATTGTAGCGAATTCTCACTCAAGCCGGAGGTCTGGTGATCAAGTTGTCTTTGAAACGTCAAAGGTTCGCCTTAGAAAACAGCTTTCAAGAATTCAGGTCTTCCTACTCTTCTAACAGAAATTGATTGACTTCGTGGAAGACCGTGGATCCTCGCTTTGCTTCGACTGTTTCTGCCCTCAATATTACCTCCCCTCTTTGGGAGGTTTCTTCAAATATTATCCTTTGGCGACTTTCTGCGGCAAAATGAAGTTCGGCCCGAGAACGAGGTGTCTGGAGGCTTTGAGACCACGAAGCGAGTCCAGATGCAGGTTGACAGCGGTCAATTAAGTTTTAATAGGAAATCTATCTGAACTGCAACCCGATGACAGGGTTCGGAAGATTTCACATTGTAATAAGATTAAATCTTTATTAGAGTGTAGGGGACCACCACGATTTTCTCTTCAGCAGGTGGGCGCATAGGACCTCTGAGGATAAAAGGTCCCCACGAGGCGAAATCACTTCTTGGTCGTAAAAGCCAGGGGCGTTAGTTCTCTGAAGTCTTGTATCCTTACCAGACAAGAAAATTAACGAATGTAACATCTTTGAGGGGCTCATGTGCACTTGCGAACGCATGGTGAATCACGTACATGCAGGCTTGGGCCACGCCGCGGGTTGCTGTCATTGGCAGGTACCGGTGAAGATTACCGAAATAGGCAATTTTGGTAGTTACATCAAGTGTGAGGAGACTGACGATCGGCGACTTAGATTTATTGACTTGGGAAAAAAGTCTTAAATACTGGACTTCACGATGAACATCAATTATTTTAAAGGCAAGAATGATCTTGTTCCCGTTGTGGTAGCTCGTCGATGTCGAGCACATTAACTGAGAAACCCTTCTTCAACAGCAACCAAACGGATCAAACGTGTAAGTTGAGGGATCTTGTTGACGAATGACTATTCCACAACTCGTAAGCTAAATACAGCAATTCAGCGAGCCCTAGAGCTCAAACAGCTTGGCCCCAGCATGGCAGACGTGCGCAACACAACACCAAAACAACACATAGTTCCTAGTTCGCGACGCTGCCATTGTTGCGTAGCTTGGCCTCTTTCTGCATCATCTTGGCCTTCTTCACGCCAAAACCGTCCTCGAAAATCTGCCTAACATCCTCCAGCGGCAGACCCTTGACCTCAGGGTAGAATCCGACTACGAACAACCAGCCAAGGAAGCAAATGCCAGCATAGAAGCCGAAAACTCCCGAGGCAGTCATCTGCTTCATCATGGAGAGGAAGGTGCTCGCAATGATGATGTTGCAACCCCAGCAGGTGACAGTGTTCATCATCGTGCCCAGAGCGCGGACCTCGAGGGGCAGAAGTTCGGTGCCCACCCAGCCAATGGTGGCTACTCCGCTGGCGTAGAAGGCGACGTAGATGATGATCGTTACGAGGACAAGGATACCGGCCCAGTTGACGGAGCCGCCGTTTTCGTCGATTTTGAGGTCTTCGTTGATGGGGATGTAGCTGAATGCCACGGCTGCGACGACGAGACTGGCGGACTAATAGCTGTTAGTGAGAATCACTTCCTCATCGAGATTGGCACTCACCATTCCAGCGACTGTGATGAGCAAGATGCGTCGTCGCCCAGCCTTGTCGATGATGAACATGTTCAAAAGCGTGAATAGGAAGTTTGTGGCTCCAACGACGATGGAGACAGCCACAGGCTTATCGAAGCCAACGAGACCGAACAATGTTGCGGAGTAGTACATAAGAGTATTGAAACCTCCGAGTTGAGAAACTACATCTGGTCAGCCGCCGAGATCGATAAATGCTGGAGGTCACTTACCAGCCATAACTGCACATGCGCAAATCAGTGCTCGCAGGTTCGAAGGTACGCAGTGTAGCTGCTTGAAGCGGTACCAAAGAGACTTGCCCTTCACAATGGACGACTCGGCTTCAACCGTCATCTCGATATGTCGAAGTTTGCTGGTGACCTGGTCGTTGCTGGCGTGCGGGTATACTCGTTGGATAACTCGCTCGGCCTCGGCAAGCTTGCCATGCGAGATGAGCTGTCTTGGGGACTCAGGGCACTTCGGAAGCAATGCGGCAAGAACGATCGGAGGGACGCCGCCAACGGCGACCATGTATCGCCAGCCGTGGGGCAGTTCGGTGAAGCCAGCGCCGAGAGCGTAGGATACGAGTTGTCCGAGGGTAACGCTCATGTTATCGAAGGCGATCATCTTGCCGCGCTGCTTTGCCGGCGCGAGTTCGCCGATGTAGAGGGGCTATCTACGGTCAATTCGTCTGGTGGGATACCGTTGGGGCTCCATTACTTACAATAATCATAGCAGCCGATCCAACACCGAGGCCAACGATAAATCGGCCGACGGTCATCTGCGCGACACTGTATGCGGCGGCCTGGATCACGGATCCGATGAAGAACAGGAGACAGCCAACGTAGATTCCAAGTTTGCGGCCGTATCGGTCCGCTGGGATACCGGCGATGAGAGCTCCGATAAGAGCACCGCCAGAGGTAATGGACGTAACGAGCTCTTGTTCCTTGGAAGAGAGCTCGTGGCCGAGATCGTCTTTCAGACTAACGAGAACGGCAGAGATGACACCGGTATCGTAGCCTACAGTCGCAGTTAGCGTCTTTTGCGTGCCGGTTCAAATGATCTCGCTAGAGACTTACCGAATAGGAAGCCACCCATCGCAACCGTGATGGTAATCAGCCAGACGGCCGTCGAGGGCTTAGTGTCCTCGATGGAGTCATCGAAGACTTCGACTCCAGATGCCTGATGAGTATCAAGCTTCTCAACGTGGTCAAAGCCATTGTCGTCGCTCGCAGGATCCGTCTTCGACCTGTTCGGGGTTTCTGAAGTGGTCGACATGCTGAGAATACGTCTGTGTGATCGGTCTGCTGGCAAATTCTGCACAATGGAAGCGTGTTGTGAATAGGTAGTTGGAGTGACTGTGACTAGAACATCGAGTACAAGCAAGGTAAGCGTCGTGGAGCACTGACACGTGGTTTTATAGAAACCCAGGCCGTTAACGAAGCTTGGTTACGTCTGACCTTACGAATACATAGTTGCATCAGCCGCTCGGACACAATCGATCTCGGTGAGGTCAAACTGTGCTTCCTACGATTCATGCGCGCGGCAGATGCGTGGAACTTGAGCGGAGCTGGGGGAGGCTTGCTTCCCCCATGGGGTGGCTCCACCATCAGTGAGCAGGTATGCGTGCAACGTGATTGGCTAAACACGATAAGGGAGGCCACGGGCCAAAAGGGGCTGACAGAAACGGCAATTTTGTCCGGATCGAGCCCTTTCTAGTGCGGAGTTAGATTCTGCATCGACGTATAAAGCAAGTCGTTCCATCCTCTTCAACATCCCTTGCCCCGTCTGCCTCAAATTATCCTTGACTTCCTGCAATACACTATTTTCACAAAGCATGAATAGACTCCCCTCGATATTCCCTTCCCCCAGCTGCGCGACTACCCCTCATCCGACTTTCCCCGCGCACACTTCCCCGGCTTCGTCATCAACGTGATTAACCCGGACTTTGACGACAGATTCAGCGCTGACTTCGCCGCAGCTCCTCTTTCCGGCCTCGTACAAGCTCGACGGCTACGGCTCAGCCTCTTTTACAAGCGCCTTCGGGACCGTGGGAAACCCGAGATGAGGCTCGTGCATTCTTGCATTATACACGCGTCCTAGGGAAATGGGTCAGACCTCAGCTCACATGGGGTCACACATCACTAATAATCGATAGCTCGACATCTGTGACAAGGATCGACATTTCGAGATCGAGGTGTCTAGGCGAGCATGTTACTCGCCTTTACTTGCAGCCTCAATATTGGCTTTTTCAACATGCCAACTAGCATTGGTCAAAAAGATCGATCCAAGTATCAGTCCAGCCACGTACAATAGTCGTGCACTAAACCTGCTGATTCCGTTGCTGGATGAACCAATGGAGACATTGAGCGAGGACGTCCTTGCCTCAATTTGTCTTCTAAGGCTTGTGGAGGAGATGGAGGGTCAGACACCTCTGCAAGATTGCACAAGCCAAGGCTAACATTCGCAGACAACGATTTCGCAGCTCACCTTTCTGGAAGCTCACGCCTCGTAAACTCCTCACTCGCAGCCCGGGGTGGTCTCAGTGAAGCCGCTAGTTGGATCGTTCTGCGTCAGGATATGTACATATGCCTGACACGCCGACGACCACTTTCAACGGATCTCTCCACATTTGAGCTTTCTCGGACATTTTACCAGGAGGACCCAGAATCGCTGGCCAATAGGGCTGTGTTTCTCTGTGCTAAGGTCTTGGAATGGGGTATCGGGCCTGCAACACCACGAATCGGGGCCGATGCCACTTGTTCTAAGCTTCTGGGTCTTCTGCACGACTGGATCAGGATGGTGCCGCCGGAGCATAGTATATTGTTTGCTATGAAGGGCTCTGGAGAGAGCAACTCCGAGTTTCCCACGATCTGGATGACGCACGCGGCTTTTAGTAAGTGCAGCTGAGTCTTATTGGGACCTGCGTTGCTAACTTGTAACCCAGTCGCGGGGTATCAGCACATATATCTCGCGCGCATGCTGATCTGTATGCTACATCCCGATCCGGACTGCCTGACTGAGAAATTGGGCATGAGCCGCAAGGTAAATCGATTCCACGCGTTTCCTTCAAGGTCCTGACAGTTCTATCAGGAGTCGATAGTCCGCGACCTCAAACTCGTGGCTGGCTTGGCAGTGAGCAATCCCACAGTGATAAACGCCAGCTTCACAGCCTGCCACACTTTACAATCAGGTGGCATATGGCTTGACTGTGATGCTGACCGCGAGGCAGCTGTGACTTTTCTACAGGGCGTGAATAAGTCCACGGGTTGGCGTACAGAGCATGTCATCGAGGAACTGAGGGCTCAGTGGAGCTTGAACGAGCCAACGCAGCAGATGAGGAACATCTGGCCCTTAGACCATCTAGTCTGATGAACAATACCTAGACTTAACTTTCGATGATCTTTCAACCAACTAACGAATTATGGCGAGTCATGCCACGCGGAGCGCTGCTCCGTAGCCGGCCCCTCATGTTGCAGATCATGTGGGCCGACATGAGCCCCGGTTCTCCAATTCTCTGGGGTCTAGCTCGAAGTCTAGTGCGGGGACAAGAATCATAAAAGGCCATGTTCCCCGCGCCTCCTCTTGCCCTCTTAGTTCGTTCGTTATGATCCTAGCTACCTCCTAGTAATTCAGCTATGAGATGTCGCCAAAGCGAGCAACAAGGCGAGGCAAGCGGACACGGGGATGTGAGGTGAGTTCAGTCCCTGGAGATGCCCCCGATCCCCTACTGACAACTTACTTTCTCATCGCGTAGTCATGTCGAACCAGGCAAGTTGGGCCGGATCTTTCCACTTCTGACCCATAGGCTAACATGTCGCAGACATCTGAGATGTAAGTTGCAGGCGGACGTTGACAACAGCATCGGCTCTCAACAAGCCTGACACGGGTTGCAGGCGACGCTCAAGACCCATGCGCTCAATGCAGTATCAGTGGCCGCAACTGTATCAGAGCCTCGTCCACCAGATTCCAGCACAGTTCCATCTCAAGCAGGTACCAACACCTCTCACGACTATACCCACACTAGCAGGGACTTACGCATTTGGAACAGGTCGAAACGGGCGCTCTTCGCGTTTGGATCTGATCAAACGTGGTGCAGTAGTTCAGCAGACCTGAGCTTCATCGAGGAAACGAGCACTTTGAAACTTGAGTACGGGGAGAAGGGGCCCGAGAATGCAGACACAGCCCAGCTTAGTACGGGGAGTGAAGATGTGTCTTCACAAGACGGGGCTGATGCAACCAATGCTGATGAGAGCCCAGCCGCTGCCAATACTGACATTTCGCGTCTTCCAAAATTTCCCGATCCTGAGGCACACCAAGCCAACGAGCAGACCTTCCTCTCTACCGGAATTCTTAATCACTGGGATGACTATGCAGTCAATGGCCCCGAAAGCTGGACTCTGCCCATGCTTTCGTGTCAACCGACTGAGGAGACTTTATTCCCAGTCGCGTCCAGACGACTAGCCTATGCTTTGATGAACTTCCAGAGCAATGTGGCACCGACGCTAGACCTTGGCGCAGAGCCTGGGTTGAGCGACTCGTTGTTGTTCCTAGGCTCGAAAGACTGTTCGTTGATGAATGCTATCTTGGGCATCTGCGACGGCCAACCCCATCCAAATCCGACCAGATCTTTTGATCAGGGCACAGCATTTACTCCTTCGAAAGTCGTAGAGCCCAGAGG
Organism: Cordia subcordata; assembly: GCA_028554755.1. NCBI lineage: Eukaryota > Viridiplantae > Streptophyta > Magnoliopsida > Boraginales > Cordiaceae > Cordia > Cordia subcordata. The sequence goes on along the minus strand of JAPTOF010000050.1, from coordinate 95,529 downwards.
AGCCGAGTCGACGTGGGCGGGCTCTTTCGCAAGCTTCAAATCCCGGATCTCTCGTGAGTTGCATTCTGCCTGATTTGACGCATGCTAACAAAGAACAGACTCAGACTCAGGGATAATCGAATCCCCGGAAAACATCGACAGCAGTTATCTGCCAACCTTGTTTGACATCAACGACCCGGCGTTCTGGTTCCGACTCCAACAAAACATATTTACGAGTGTCATCGAACAAGAGCCCCTGACGCTGCAAGCAGCTCAAACCTTCGAACAAAAGCATAATCCTCATTTAGCGTGGTCCAGACGACTTCAGATGCACCTAGCAGACGTTGTCAACTTCTGCTTTGGTCCTAATGGGAACGACGGTACGAGCTTTGATGATCTAGTAAGCTTCACGCATGAATGGGTTGAATCAGGGCGCTATGGATATTCAGCATCCTCATTCGGCTATGTGGACGACGAAGCTGTCTTCCCGGAGATCTATGTTGTTGGCGACGATTTGCTTATGGAGTTGCAAATCTACCACTTACTGAGAATTCTTCTCTCGGCTCATGATCCCGGTCTTCCCAGGATAGGGAGACGAAAAAAAGAAAGTATGAGAATGATAGACGTTGGTGATCCTGTCCCCTTCCGTCCATGCTGATCCCAACCCTTAGTATAGGCCCAAATGGTGGATGATCTTGTGATTGTTTGTGGTCTAGCCGGGCCAACAAAACAAATCACGCAAGCACATGTGTAAGTCTGTCTCTAAATAGTCCTACTCGAGTATGATGTTTCTAATCATATCTAGCATGGCTTCTCTCGCGATTTCCCTGGCTGGAGATCGGCTGGTTGACTCTAGGCGACGAGATGCAGTCATGCAGATCTTACAGCGAACCATGCAAACCGCAATGTGGAATACAGCATTAGTGTAAGCACATCTCCAACATATATCTGAGTTGCTTTGGGCTCACTCTTTTCGCAGACAACAACACCTTCGTGAGGAGTGGGAATGGGACTGATTTGGATCATGCTCTTTGAGCCCTCACGTGCGAACCTTTGTACATATCTTGCCTATCCCCAAACATCTTCTTGCCACTTCCTTCCCTTCTTGAGACGCTCACACCACTGATCGGCGTTGTCTTTCGAGGTGTTTTGAACCTCATGAACCGCATTGCTCACAACATTCCCGACTTCTCTGGCCATGCTAGCTCGACCGCAGATATACAGATTACCACCGCTCTCGAGAGTGTTCACGACGTCTTGTCTTTGCTCTTCGACCCTGTTCTGCACATAGCACCCGCCCTCTACTCTGGAGAAGGCGGTGATAACCTGCAGTGCACTGCCCAAATCTTGCTTCAACTGTTCCAGCTCATCTTTGTAGATGAAGTCTTCTTCTGGCTTTCGACAGCCGAAAAACAAAGTCATTTGCCCAACCTCTTTGCCGATGGAGTGCATCCTGAGCCGCTCCTTGAGGAACCCCATGAACGGGGCCAGGCCTGTGCCCGCTGCGACCATGATGAGCGGCGTGGAAGCGAGTGTCGGCAACTTGAACTTCGAGCGACGAATATGAGCGTGGATCATAGTGTCCTTTTCCAAGATTGACTTTGCAAGGTAGTTCGTCGCTAGTCCAGGAATCGCCTGCCCGGCTTGAAGCTGAGTGTCCGCTACACCGAGGGTGATACTCGGGTGACGTGGCGAGACGACACTGGAGGAAGAAATCGAGTAATACCGAGGTTGCATAACAGGCAGTGTTTCGATGATGAAAGAGAGCGGCAGCTGGCTCCAGTTCCTGTTATCGGCCTCCTGGGCCGCAGCCAGCTCCAGCAATCGGGCCAAATTGATGTAAGACCTCTCATGTAACTCAGAAAATGCTGCCTTATCGCTGGATAGCTTCAGTAGAAAGCTCTTTGAGGCATCTGATGGAGCAAACTCTATTAGGCTGCCGATGGTGTCGCGGGATACGGGAGCGCATATCTCGAGATACCTCCGGAAGAGTGCATCGACCGTGGTGGGTGACGGAACCGGAACCTTGCCCAGAGCTTCCTGACCAGGTGATAACCTGACGTGAATTGGGACATGTTGCTTTCCGCTTTGGTAGTCTGGTCCTAGAATTGACAGGAGCCTTTGCACCTCATCATCTGGGTTCGGAGCCCAAACAGCAAGGTGATCGCCAGTCTTGTAGGAAACTTGAGGGTGTGCTGTCAGGTCAAAGTCGATGTGAATGCAGCTTCTGTTTGGAACCGAGAATAGCGTCTTTGCTGACTGTACTTGGATTTGTCGAATGAGGGTCGAGTCGCTCCCTTGTTTTGCGGCGTGAACTGGTTCATCCAGGAAGAGATCTGTTGGCACCATGCTGTCATCTTCGACAACAACGAGCTCAGGCTCGTATTTGGCGGGCTTTTCCTCCCAGTTCTTCTCCTCTTTGAGCATTTCAAAGAGAACATCATCTCTCCAAGTGGTGAAGTCCTCTTGCGTCGAGTTCTTCCCATCATCAGCCCGGCCAACCTCAGCCAGACGAGTAGCGCCCAGCTGAGAAAGTGTGCTGTCGACGACATCGACCACGCGGTTGTAATGTTTGTATTGACTGTTGCCCAACCCAAAGGCCGCGTACTGTAGATTTGGTACATCGCCAGCTCGGCTCAGGTATTCCCAGAACGGCGAGGCATTGTCACTTGGGTCGCCATCTCCATAAGTCGATAAGATGAAGATGACCAGGGCAGTCTTTGGCAGCTCACTGATAGACTCTGAGTCAAAATCTGACAGGTCTGCGACGAGCGCTTGCTTATCAAAGCGTTGGTGAAGTTGACGCCCTAGCAGATGAGCGAGGCGCTCAGCTGTGCCGGACTGGGATCCCCAGAAGATGACAACTTCTTTATTCTATGGTTTTTCCCATCAATAAATGTTTATGAGTCGAATCTTGAACGTCTTACCGTTTCTTGTAGCCTTGTGGCAACGTTTCGCGACTCCTTCGCCGCAGCTGATCCTTCTTGTCCGTCCTGAACTCTTTGGAAATATATGTAACCATTGGGGTCAGGTTTGTCCCAGGTGTACTTGCGCAACGCAAAGGCAGCTGATGTCGCAGCTACGAGCGCCAAAGTTGTTATGTCTGCATAAGACTTTGGTTTGGGGACGTTTGTGAGTAGCCTCTCGGATGAGACCAGACTGCTTGCAAGAAGACGATCCATAACGTTTTGTGGCTGCGATGGTTTGCTGAAGGGATGATGGGAAATCTCAAAGTTGCCATGCAGTAGTTCTTATTCGGATCTTGAACCCCAGGTTCTCAAGTGCGACGATCAAGAGTGGCAAACCATCCTGACTGATACTAGTTTCCCAAAGCCTACTATCTCCACTTTCACGATCTTGATATCTCTTGGTTCCTTGTGGTGAGCCGGAATCGGCAATGAACCTAGACGCACGATAGTGTAACTTGGTCTTCCCCACACGCACCCGTCACTCCAAGTGAGGCAATTCTGGCCGCGGAGGATGGGCCATGCCATCCCCATTAATCAAAACGGCAAGCGTTTCCGCGGGTCTGTCGACTTTGCCTTCCAATTACTTCAAACCGTGGGGACAATGGCACCGAAACTGGGCCAGTTTCACGGAGGCCAGCAACACGAGAGGGGACTACGATGATTGCGATCTTGCCTCGATGCACGTGTAAGCCCGCAGGACATGTATGTAAATACATACCTGGAGACAATTCCAATGCTCATGTTCAATCATCTCTGAGTCTTCGTTCTGCCACTTTCTTCTCCCAGAAATCGTCAGAATGAACGCCGTCGCGATGCAAACGATCACAGCGCCATACACGCTCGTACTCCTGGCATCAGTAATATCCTACTTTCTTATCTGGCCAGTAATTGTGTACTTTCGAGATGCAAAGGGTAATTTCCTTTCAATCCCTTTTACCGCTTACATACCCTAACTTTGCCCAGGTCTTCGGAAATTTCCCAACTTTGCCCCTTTTTCTGGGGTCTCAAACATCCCCTTCATGGTCCTTGCGCACACATCGAAGCGATCATCCCACCTCTCAGACTGGCACAAAGAACAGCCCATCCTTCGCACCGGACCAAACACTCTGTCGTTCGGAGACGTCCGCGCCATCAAGGATATCTACGGCCACGGCTCGCCATGCACCAAAGATGGATCCTACGACATCACTGCGGGGACACATTTCCATCTCGCCGATGTCATCGACAAGGGTGACCACTCTCGCAAGCGCAAGGTTTTGTCTTCTGCCTACGCTTTGAAGAACCTGGAAGGTTGGGAGCACAAAGTGGCGGACAAAGTGGCCAGAACGGTGGCACACTTCGACAAATGCGACACTGGGCCTCTAGCACCAGGTCAGATTCACCCGTCAAAGGATGAGTTAAACGTCGACTATCGTACATGGTCGAACTTCTTCTCGCTCGATGCAATCGCAGACATCGGCTGCTCGGAAAAGCTGGGTCTACTGGACCAAGGTCATGACATGGTTGTCGCGCAGCGAACAGATGGCTCGAAGTATCAAGTCAGTCTTCGAGAAAGCCTCTACCCTGTCGCCTGGAAACAGTCTCTTCTCATCTGGAGTTACGGCGACTACAAGCTTCTGGACAAGTTGTCCAACCTGATCCCGTATTACCGTCGCTTGAGTGACAAGGGGCAAGCACTGGGACGACATTGTTCTTCGAAGGGCTGCTTACCGACTCGAACGCTACCGTTCGGGTGAGAAGCTTGACGACTTTTTCCAAGCACTCATGCAAGACCGCAACGGCAACCCCAACAATCTGGAATGGGGTGAGATCGTGGCTGAGATCAACATCATGATGAACGCAGGCAGTGTCACTACGGCTATTGCCCTCGCCAATGTCATGCACCAGCTTCTTATCAATCCGGAGACGCTGCGTCGTCTACAAGAGGAGCTTGATGGCGTGCTTGACTCTGATGAGGTAGTTGCTCCGTACGACAAGGTTAAGCATCTGCCGTACCTGCGCGCCTGTCTTGACGAGTCCTTACGCCTTCACCCACCAACTCCCCACGGTCTTCCACGCAAGGTTCCGCCTCAAGGGATGAACATTATGGGGCACTGGGTGCCAGGTGATACCACCGTCAGTATGTCAGCACTCGTCGCGCACCGAAGCAGTGCATTCTCCAATGCCGACGAGTTCATCCCCGACCGATGGCTTGGTGAGGAGGGCAAGGCTTTGCAGTCATATTTCATTACCTTTTCTGCAGGTTCAAGAGGGTGTATTGGTCGCAATATATCCTATCTTGAGCAGACGGTCTTTGTTGCGACTATGGTTCACCGATACATGTTCGCTCTGCCTGAAGGTTTTGAGATGCAGCGGAGGGAAACCATGAACTGGATCCTTGGGGAGATGCCGGTGAAGGTGTGGAGGCGGGAGAAATAATCAAATATCCTGGTCTTTTGAGATATCAACTACTAGCAGAAAGCAAAATTTTCATCACGATTGCAATCCTGATCCAGTGCCTCGTGAGCTAGCTCGGGGTGGAGTGTCATGTCCGCCATCAATGTTATCAGGGGTTGACTCTCGCCGCTGACCTAGCCCGCTACTGCCAGAAGCCGCACCACGCGTGTATCGCCTCCGGAGTTTGCCTCTTTGCCTCTTCGCTTATCACCTTCTTCCTCGGCTTGGCATCGACGAACTCGATCCAAGCTGTCTGGGGCGTCGCCTACTGGAACGTTTGGGAGCTGCTTGACGCGATCTTGGATCATTACTGGACGCCAGGCGCCCGAGCAGGGGTCTTCTTCGTGGGATTCGCCTTCGTGCTCAGCACCGTTGCCCACAACTTCGGTGCCAACTCCATTCCATTCGGAGCGGACATGACGGGCATCTTCCCGAAGTGGCTAACCATTCGACGCGGGCAGATCCTATGCTCAATCCTAGGCGTAGTGACCGTCCCGTGGAAGCTCATGTCAAGCGCTACCGAGTTCCTCTCGTTTCTCGGAAGCTACAACATCTTTATGGCGCCGACTTGCGCCGTTATGATTGTGGACTACTTCTAAGTTCGAAAGGGTAACATTCATGTACCTTCGTGCTACGACGGCAGCAAAGGTGCTCTTTACTGGTTCTCATACGGTGTTCACTGGCTGGGCGTCTTTGCTTGGACAGCCGGTGCATCGATGGGTATCCCCGGACTGATCGGAGAGTACCAGTCTCAAGCGATCAACGATGCGGCGCGAAAGATGTACATGATGGGTTGGGTCTTGACGTTTACCACAGCTGCTATTGTCTATGCCGTGGTCACATCCTTCACCAAAATCCAGTTGTTCCCTCTGGCGCATCATGATTCTCCGAAGACGTGGGAGTACATGGCGAAGAACGGAAAGGAAGGTTTCTTCGAGAAAGAGGGTGAGAGAGGCTTCTATACGTCCACGGGACCGGCGACGATTTCTGGCGAATTCGACGATGCGGAGAAGGCGCATACGAATACGCGAGAGACAGTGGCTTAGGTGTTCAACATTGTTCCACTTGATGATTGATATGCGATAGCCAATTTGCCTTGCTCAATCTTGCTCTCGTAGCTGTTTGAAACTATCTCAAAGCTCTCGCTTTCATCGCTGCATGCTATACTTCTCGTTTTGTCTCCTCCGCTATCTGATTTTCGGGAAGCGCCAGCGTTCCCTTCGGTGCTTTTCGGTTTTCCCGGTGAGCAAAGAACATTGCAACAAAGATAACTCCAAGTTGGATCACCGACGTGATTAAGCCACCTAAGAAGCCATTCGTGAAGCGCGGTGCTTCTACTGCTGGGAACTGCAACAGCTGACTCCACGCAACAATGGCTTGTCCGATAGCGTTCATGCTAGCCGTGACGACCGCACGCTCCTCGGCATCGTTCGCCATCACAACTGTGGCCCAAGACATAGCCAGTGGGAACAAGCCACCTTCGAAACCCGATATCGTGAACGCAGCCACTCTGCCAGTCTCGCCAACATTCCACGCCACAAGCAACCCATGAGCGATGATTGTTGGCATTGTCACTGCCAAAAGTAGTGGCCAGAAACGTCCAATGTAGTCGGCAATGGTGCATGTTACGAAGGCTGTTACGATAGAAATAGCTGTGGCGACGGTGGGTAGCGTGTTGATCTGCGTGATGGAGTACAGATGATCGTTGGCTTTGAGGTAGAGGCTGAAAGGCTGACCCGGAATCTGGTTGTTTTGGTTGCCAATAGACCAGAGTGTGACGAAGACGTACCAATGCCATCTCCTAAAGACTCGTGAGAAGATGTCTCGCGACACCTTGAGTTGCGACGGTGCTGTCTCTCCTCCGATGCGGTCACACGCTAGCTTGTGCTCTGCGGGCTTCAGGCAACGCGGTCTAGACCGGTGCGGTACGTCTGGGAAAACGAAAAAGCCCAGAAATGATATCGGAATGGTGATGATGGCATCGACGATGAAGAGCCACCTCCATCCAGATAGGCCACCAACTCCACCAAGCCCCTTGTAGGCCGCTGTTTGAAGATAACCGGCAAACATGGTCCCCAACGGTGCGGCGGCATAAAAGAGGGCCACTCGACGTCCAATTTCAGACTTGCGCATCCAAGAACCAATGACATAGATGACGCCGGTGAACGAACATGCTTCAAAGAGGCCGACGAAGAATCTCATGGCGTAGACGGTCTCGACGTTTTGAGCCCACGCCAGTCCGAAGGTTGCAGTGCCCCATCCGATCTCACAGATAGGGAGAACAACATTGACGGGGTAACGCGTGAGATAGTAGCATGCTGGGATCATGAAAACGCAGTAGGAGCTCCAGAAAGTGATAGTGGCGTAGTTGAGCTCATTGCCGAACATCTCAAGCTCTTCTCTCATGCCGCTAATGGGTGCTCAGCCAGTTGTCTTTCTTGTTTCGGAGATAAATTGTAAACTTACGTGACATATGCGTTGGTAAGAGACGCCTGATCCAGGTATTTCGTGAAGAAGCAGAGACAGCCGTAAATAAGGATCATGAGATCCAGCTTGAGGACCAGTCTCTTCTCGACGGACGGCATATCCTGCGGGTACCAGTGCAACTTGGTCATCAACTTGATCCAGGTGTTTTCACCGATTTCATCTTGGGATGAGTCGAGGTCGGAGTCTTGCAAGTTCCTCGCTTCTGCCACTACTGGCGAAGTCGCCTGCTCTTTGCTGTCGGCCATGGCAGACTATTTCCAGCTGGCGAGTCGTCGAAACCTCGATACAAAGTGATTTAGATTATTGCAACAAGTGCATGTATATGGGAACGAAAAAGTATACATCAGGAAAAGGACGCAGTCCCCTTTATGAGAGAACCCGACAGGGCGGTCCAAGTGAGATCAGAATGCCAAGCAATGGCGCCATTCGACCCTGTAATGGTATCGGCGTCCCACGTGGTTTTCATGCAGTTTTGGGATACTTAACAAGAATTCTTTGATGATTCTCGAATTAGCCTTGTAAAAGACGTGACAAGGGAACCCTCGATGAAAATTGCCCACAAGTCGAAAGTTGAAGAGCATTGCAATGCTGTTGGTGGTTCCAGCCTTGAGGCATCCGAGGGTCGTGTTAGTGCGCCTGCAGTTAATGAGGTAACTTCTGACAGCTGGGGCACCTCAGTGAGACTTCAATCTTCTACGGCCACCTCCACCTCCACCTCTTCCCCAGCTTTCAACCAACGACATGTTACGTTCATGAATGAGCCTCACTAACCAGCTACCTGCGCAATCATATGGCGCTCTCCGCCTAAGGAAGAGCTTCATTACATTCCACATTGCTCACTCAATCGTTCGTTCTACCCATGTTGCTCTGAATGGCATCGCAATCACCTGCCACGACAGCCGCCACCGGCCAGTCGAAGCCCAAGTACGCGTGCCAACCATGCCGTTCGCGGAAGATCAAATGCAACGGCACCCAGCCCATTTGCAGCACCTGTTTCGCTCACGAGCGACAGTGTGAGTACGACAGGAATGGCCCGCGGCGGAGATGCCGAGTTCCTGGTTCTCGTCGAGCAGAGAGAGAGCGCAGAAAGACATTAGACACGGAGCGCAGATTGTCCATGCGCGATGGAGCCTATTCCTTGCAAGAGGATGTCCTAGAGCAGCAGAGTCAACAGCAAAGTTCGCCCCAGGAGATCTACTATCCCTCGCAGCAGTCACCGACCAAGTCCACCCCTCACAACCCAGTTCTACCGGACTTCTACGCGGCTCTCAGAGCCCTTCTCAAGATGCCAGTGGTGACGATCACGCCGATGCGCAGGCTCAGGTCGACGTCCATGAGCATGTGGCTGTTGGCCCTGGGGGCAATGTTGAAGCGCGCGGTCCTACGAACACTCTGTACGAGCCGCTTGAACGGCACGAAGCAAAGCCGTCCGGTATCCCTGAACACTACGCCACTGCCATCCTTACTGCGAACTCCGCTCTGGAGCAGCAAAAGGAGCCAGGTTACAAGCAAGCCTTGCTCGAAAAGGGGGACATCGAAGGTGTACCCGCTGAGCTGGCTCTTCACTTGTTGGACATACACTTCAGCCGCCACCATTTCTTCCTCATAACCTACAGGACGGCCTTCTACCGAGACATGATGATAAATGGGCCTTACTACTCACCACTACTGCTCTTCGCCATCCTTGCGGTGTCTTCACGGTATTCCGAGCGATCTGAGGTTGGAGGGGGAGATCACTCGGTTCACTCCGGTAAAGACTTCTACGAGAAGGCTCGACAGCTTCTAGTTGAGGACATGGAGAAATCCTCGATACCTACTGCGACTGCTTTACTTCTTATGGGCAACGCTTTGGTGTCATCAGGGCAAGTGGATAGGGGTTGGCTTTACACCGGTTCGTCTAGTTCCTTCGATTCGAATCTGGGCGATGCTAATCGTAATGCAGGAATGGGTATTCGCATGATAATGAACCTGGGTCTGCATCTCGACGCCGTCAGCAACGCCACAAGCGGCGGCAAGAGGAAAACTCCAGAGGAGATCGAAATTCGCCGCCGACTCTTTTGGGGCGCATTCGTCAGCGAGAAGCTTCAGAGCCTTTACCTCGGACGTCCTTTCATAATTCACGAGAGCGATACGCATGTACCAAAGGTCAGTCTGATCTCCCCACGTTAAGCCCCCCTCATTGACGATCCGCCTGGGGCAGAAATTCCTCGACGTGTACGAAGAAGGCAAAATCTGGAAGCCGTTCCCCGACCACCAAGGAAGTAAGCCCTTGAGCATCATGGCAACAAACAGCGTCAGCAGCTTCACCAACATGTGCATTCTGGCTGAGATCTGCGGCGATATCATGTCTTCCTTCTACGCAGTCCAAGCAAAGCGCGAGCCGCGCAACATCTTGCATGATTCTAGGACGAAGATTCGCAAACGTCTGGCAGAATGGGAGCGCGACTTACCTGAGGCTATCAGGTTCGCTCCTTGGGAAGTGGAAAGTAAAGAGAAGACGGCACCTATCCACGTTATTGTTTTGCTGACACTATACCTGTCGCTCCTGATTCTGCTCGAGCGTCCCTTCATCGCCAATGGCCACCTCAGTTCCCCGGAGGAAAACATCGGCAGCTGGGGAGAATGCACCATCGCCGCAGAAAAGATCGCTCATCTACTGTACGCCTACAGACGAAGCTACAGCTTTCGACGGATCCCATACCAACTCTGCTACACGACGTACGTGGCGAGTACTATCCTAGTGAGAAACGTCAACAATGATAGCGGAGGCTCGCCATCGATCAAGCACCTTGCCGTCTGCTTGAAAGCATTCGAGGAGATGAAGTTGGCTCATCCTGGATCAGCCCGCATGCTAAATATAATTCGCTCACTCATGGGGAGGCTCGGGGTAGGTGTGGACGATCAATTCCTAGAGAGTATCAGCACCTCTCGTAAGTACCTTCTCATCATCCTCCACTGAAGCTCAACTAAATCCCGAACAGCTCAATGCTCGGAGGTGTTACCGAACGCAGACTTCGAAGCTTCAAACAGCGTCGCAATCCACAACCGCCACATCAACATCGACACCATCAGGCAATCCTTTGCTCAAAGCCCTGCTATGCATCCGCAAGCTATACCGGATGCCACCTTGGGACAGCAGCACAATTGGGATATTCCACAACCAGGAACGATGCTTGGAATGGAGCCTGACTTCCACTACGATACGATGCAGATGCCGCACGACCCCAACTCTAATGGATGGGACTTCTCGCTCACTAGCTTGGACGATGATCTCTTATTTGGTGTACTTGGCAGCAACTGGTCTTGAATTTACCACGGGCGTATCACATCCATTACCCTCTCATACACCGTGAAGACTATGCCGCCGCTGAACTACTTAAAGGTCAGTTAGTTCGCAAGAAGGAGCGAGATGGTGTCTTACCATAAGACGTCCAAGCCGAGCTGTACTTCCGCTCCAGAATGCGCGGATGCCCTCGTTTCTCGCAATCTTGGAAGCACAGTCAAATGTACTTCTGTACTGGGCCTTAGCCTGGAGGGACTGCATTCTCGTCTTCACTGTGTCAAACGGCATGGTAGTGTAGACGGTAATTATACCCGCAACGACACCAATCCCGAACGTCATCTGCGAGCCCAGACTCTTGGACGGATCGTCCTGTCTCGACTGGGCCAAAGTCTTCAACCAGGAATAACTCCCCATCCGCACACCACTATTAGCACCCTGCCTAATCGTGACCGCCGTCGCCCCCCGATATATTCCACCAAGACCCCTTTCCCTGCACAGCGCAACACTCCCATGTATCAACCCCCGATACCTGCGCTGACTCCTCTTCCCATCTTCGATCAGCGCCGTCTTCACCGTCTCAAAGGGAGTAACAGCTAACAAACTCTCACAAACACCAGCACCCATCCCCGCAAGCACGGCCCTCCCTCCAGTCGTCCTCCCGGTCTCATCCGCAAGGGCAGCCTTGATGCCATCAAAGGCTACGAAGCGGACGGCTGCTTTGACGGCGGTGCCTGCCACTAGGGAGCTGCAGCCGACGTAGAGGCTGGAGACACCTTTTGTTTTGGCGGTGTGGTAGATTAGTCTGAAGGGGTTTTTCTCTGCTTTTGAGTTGGCGGATGGAGCGAATTGAAGCATTGTTTTGGCGTATTCGAATGGATAGGTTGTAAAGCCTTCTACTGCGCCGGCTGTTGCGCCTGCGAGTAGGGACTTCCAGGCCGCAGGGGCGCTCATTTTTCCGTCCTTGGAAGCCATCTTGCGGCAGGCAATTTGAATAGAGTTTTCACTATAGTAAGAGCTGTTACTTGGGCTCAATGGAAAACTGCGATATCTGATCTCTATGATTTCTGCTTCTTGCGCGAGTTGGCTTCTCCTGATGTTCACCGATATGCCGAGCCGAGATAGACTCGGCGGTTCAGGGGTTCGGCAAGTCATTCGCTGCCATAAACATACCCGAAAAAGTTCCCATCATCCAGAGAATGATACGGTCCGGCCATGGCCGCGTGCGATGCCCGCTCAGTGGCTGTTGTCAGGGGCAGGGTGGTACTTCCTTGGCTCCGGAGTTAAATGGTCACGCCTTTTACTGGGAGGTTCACCACGACCAGGGTCTGGTCAAGATCTCCGAAGCCGGATTCCAGGCGTGAGACATTGGCCTGGCTAAGATTTCTCACTAAGATCACCGACTACCTAGTCTTATGTGCTTCTGCGGAAGACATGGGCGTACTACGTCTCCCCAGGGGCGAAAGAACCTTCGCCCAGGTATGCTAAATGTTCATACCAGGTAAACTTCAATAAGTCGCCAGGTATCCTAAATGTACCCACTCAGACCTCGTTTCATCTCGTACGAGATTTAGAGAAGGTGGAGTCGTCGGGGCTATGTGAGGTGTTTTCTCACCTAAGGTCTTCTCCGTGTACAATGCGTACAGTGGTTGTGGACAAGGTGTGCTATCCACACCCGGATCCATTTGTTGGATCTGTTCACCATGACGGTGGGCGAAAATTCAATGACATGTGGTTCTTATATCTGTTCTTTTGTTTCACTGGGAATAAGGCTGCGTAAATCTTCCTCACAACTGAGCCCTCGATCGCTCCGCAGCCCCCTTAGTCTTGACCCTCCTACTCCTTGCAGCAGCATGCTCACCCGCAATCCTCCCCAGAATGGTGCCCATCATAAGCCCACTACCGCCGGGGTAGTTGTCCCAGAAAAGCCCACCAAGTAGCTCGCCTGTGCAGTAAAGTCCCTGAATCCTCTTCCGCGACGCCTCAGCCAGCACACCAGCAGTGCGCGGGTCAATACCCAGGCCACCGAAGGTGAATGTGATGCCCGTGGTAACCTCCACTGCCTGGAAAGGCCCCTTCTTGATAGGGATGGCCCAGTTAGTCTTCCCTGGTACGAGCTTCGTTTTGGTTGACTGGGTCGATACACCGTCGCGAATGGCTGGGTCAAATTTCTTGTCTGGGTTCTCGCGCTGGAACTCATCCACGGCGCCATTGAAGTCGGAAATAGTGGACAAGAAAGCCTGCTTATCCTTCAGTCCCTTCGTCATGAGGATATCAGCCAGCTCCTCGAGGGTATCTGACCGGATGTTCTGTGTCACATCGTCGGCATACTCCTCCTTGCGCAACCACTTCGCACCATCCGAGTCCCAGACTTGGAAGGCAATCCCATTCGGTTGCTTCAGGATCTCCTTGCCGAAGACGGCGTAGGTGAAGTTTCGTAGGTCGAAGCCTTCATCCACGAATCGCTTGCCCACAGCGTTGATCATCACTCCGAGCGGATAACCGGATTTGGTGAATTGGTTGGTGAGACGTCTGTCGCCAGAGTCGATGGGGGAGTTGCCATCCCAAGCCACAGAGTGACAGCCGGAATAGTTCCCTGCAAGCTTGGCTCCGATTTGGGCGGCCATCTTGTGACCATCGCCAGTGTTGTACTTGCATCCTCGAACGTGAGCTAGATCCCATCCAGGACCAAGGTACTTCGTCCTCAGCGCAGGTGAAGCCTGGAAACCACCCGAAGCCATAACAACACCGCCTGTAGCACCAATGTTACGGTACTTGCCGTCCTTGAACACCCTGATACCCAGCACATCGCCGGTTGTGGGACACTCGATGAGTGACACGGCTGGGCAACCCCAGTAGATGTTGACACCATGATCGCGGGCTATCTCGGTGTGCCATCTGAAGAGCTCCTTTCCCTGGCCGATCATGTTCATGACCATTCCACCCCAGAACTTGAACTTTCCGTCTACCTCAAAGGCTTGGCGGTTGAAGGAGAGCATGAAGCGGGCACCATTGTCAACGAGCCATTGTACTGCTTCCCGGGAGTTGTCCACCAGAACATTGGCCAGTTCAGGGTCTGCACGTCCCTTGGTCACACGGTCGATGTCCTTCAATGTATGTCAGTGATGAGCATCTCATAGTGAGATGTGTACTTACGGCGTGAAAGTCGGCCTTGGTGTAGGGATCCATCTCAATCTTCTCAACCAAGTCTTTCGGCAAGCCCTTCTTGCCATCCGCCTGGTACAAGAAAGGTAGCAGGTCCTCGAGTCCATCGAAGCAGCATCGGTACCCGGCAGCAGTGAAGTACGTGTTGCCACCGGCGTCCCCCTCAGGCGCCTTCTCAACAAGCAAGACACGGTCAGACCCAGCTTGGGCAGCGGTGGTAGCGGCTGAGAAGCCAGCGTTACCGCCGCCAACGACTACCACGTCAAAAACCTCGTCGAACTTCATGATGGATGTCAAGAGTGTGTGTGAGAAGGAGAAGTGGCTGGACTTGGCGTCGAATCCAGATACGGATGCTTTTTGAAGGCTTTTTGTTGTTTCCCGTGGGAACAGCAAAGCATGGGTATTCGCATCTTTGCGGAGGCTCAGCGGAAGCAAGCACCAATGGGAAACACAATTATCATGACCGTATGGATCATCGGATCATGTGCAGGTGCTGCTTGTGGTTCGGGGAGGCGCCCCGGGAGTAAGTGGTCCCCCTTTACCGAGGTGAGGTTGCCCGCGGCCAGTTGGTTCCGAGTGCGACCACTTGCCACCGCTGGCGCCACAACGGCGTGGAAAGCCCAGCAGGGACGTTGAGACAGTTCAATGGCGGCGACAACAGTCGTGGGTTCGAAGTTGTGAGTGTGTAGAGGGCGCTGGATCGACTTTGCAGAGGCTCAGAGGGTAGTGGTCGAGATCGCACATGCAGATGTTTGTAGGTTGTGAGGCTACCTCGCTCATCCCAGTGTAAGTACCTCCTGCACATGATTTACTGAAATTCATATACGTGCCCTCATATGACAGTCTCAATCTCAAATGATATGGCCAGCTCTAAGTTGTTCCAGCCCTTGAGAATTGGGCAGCTAGTGCTTGACCATCGCATCATCATGGCGCCCCTGACACGCTCTCGACGTCCGGCATACCACGTTCCAGGGAAGCTGTGCCTCGAATACTACACTCAGCGAGCGTCAACACCTGGGACACTGATCATAACCGAATCCTCTCTCATTTCTCCGACATATGGGAACTTCCCTCATGCACCGGGAATATGGAACCAGGGTCAGATGGAGGGCTGGAAAGCTATGACGGACGCCATCAACCTTAAGGGATGCTTCATGATCTGTCAACTGAACGCGCCAGGCCGTGCTGCCAAAGTAGTGGTCGTACAAACTGAGCAGGAGGAGCTACTCAGCTCAAGCGCGGTTCCTATCGATGAGACGCGGCCGGTGCCCCGGGTGATGACGGGCGAGGAAATCGAGAAGGCTATCGAGGATTACGCGCAAGCGGCGAGGAACGCGATTGTGGCTGGCTTCGACGGCGTAGGAATTCACGGCGCGAATGGGTACCTTGTCGATCAGTTCACGCAAGACACGTGTAACTAGCGGACTGACAGGTGGGGAGGAGACGACGTGAATCGAGCGAGGTTCGCCGCGGAGGTCGCAGGAGCCGTTGTCGCGGCGGTTGGCGCTGATCGAGTCGGTTTCAGAATCAGCCCTTACAGCACATACAACGGCATGCTCATGGCGGATCCGCGCCCAGGCTTTTCATGTCTGGTCTCCCAGCTCCGAGAGCTTCACTTGGCGTACCTCCATATCGTCGAGCCGCGTGTGAGCAACTTTGTTGACGTGGAGACGACGGAGAGTATCGACTTCTTGATGGACATCTGGAGAGGCACGTCGCCGATACTGCTTGCTGGGGGTTTCTCGCCTGAGAGAGCGAGGGCGGCGCTGAGTCGAGGTGGGCAGTATGCAGATTTCGAGGTCGTGTTGGTTTTTGGGCGTCACTTTTTAGCAAACCCGGATCTGGTGCTGAGGATCAGGGATGGCTTACCGCTTAACAAGTACGATGGCACCTCGTTCTACACGCCCGAGGCGGCGGGAGGCTACGTTGATTACCCCTTCTTCTCTGGGCTTGAGGGAGCGCTTGAGGCTGGTGCTTGTGGTGCTTTCCTTCAGGCCGATGCCATCATGCTTCGCGACGACATCACGCACTGCAACGATTAGGCACGAGGTCAACAGGGCGCGACAGATAGCATGCGAGTCGGGCGCGATTCTCTGCCAGCATCCAGCTTCCGCAGTCAGTCACAGCATTTCCAAATCACCAGAACATCACGAAATACAGGGCTCAATCTGTGCCGATGCCTTCCCCAAAGCGTCAAAACGTACATATTCATCATTAACGCGTCCCTAAAGGGCGACCGCAGGGCCGACGCATAAACCGAGTTTTGTGGCGAGAGGAAGGGGGCTGAGAGTCTTCTTCATATCACCGCATCAAGCGGCGAATACAATGAAAACACATGAATGTTTTGTAGCAAACAAAAATTCCGCCGACTGTGGCCCCGAAGGACAACAGAGCGTGAACTGACTCCGCGATGTGCAATGCAGGCCGTTCACTCTAGTAACCCCAATTCTTGATCTGGGGTCACTCCAACAAGGTAAGTATGAAGAAGAGAAGAAGAAAAAAGATAAAAGGTGAGAGGCGCGCCGCGATTAAATAGGGCAGAGCAGATGGTCCGTGCGCAAGGTGATTGCAGTTTGGTTAATTGCATAAGTGAGGTTGGTGCCCGAATTTTGATTGGCTGTAACACTTTTCTCCCAGCAACCTCGTAGAGCGCAGGGCTCAAGCTACCCTACAGCGTGTCTAGAAGAGAGCACTCTTGAGCCTGCGGCGCTAGTATTGCAATGCATCCTCCAATGAAGACCTCAGTGGCCTAAAGAGTGAGTCTTTGTATTAACAGGGCTCACTGAAGCTTAATCAGAGCGTTTTCGGAAGACTCTGATCGGTCGTATGTATCTTCGCATGTCTTGACTTCAGTTTTTTATCATACGTGTTTGAAACCCCAGTGTGTTGCTGCCAGAAGCTCCAATGAAGTCATTTGGAATTTGCGCGTAGATTGTATGCTTTTCTTTGGGAGAAGCATTGCATTCGACTTGGACCTTCTTGGGCGGGCAAGTTCCAGCATTGCTATACTCAGGTATCTAGTCTGAGGTCGAAGTTAAACTTCAAGTTCCAGTTGTCCCACACGTCCCATCGGCATCTGGCGGGGCGCCGATGCCTGCCGCCTTTTTTTCCTGCCACCTCCAAACGCAAACTTCGGCGCCTCTGCAACAGGTATCTGTTCCAGCATCAATTACCCACCAGATTCCACCTTGCGCTCAAGATGGGTAAGAAGGGCTTCAGAGTATGTTCAGAGGTCTCGCAACTGTCTGATTGAGTGAAACTAACCGGCGCATAGGGCAAGGGCAAACGCGGCGGCGGTGGTGGTCGTGGTGGCGGCGGCCAACGTGGTTCAGAATGGAGGGACTATCCTGCCATTGTCAAGGAGAATAAGAACCTCCAGGGCTTCTATGATGATCTGCTTCAGCTGCCAGAGGAGGAGAAGAACCAATTCTGGGAGGCTTGCAGGCGTGAGCTGCCCAACAGCTTCCGCTTCTGCGGCTCCAAAGGGTACGTCGCATTCATTACTATGTCGCCTACTTTGCTGACTCGTTCCCAGTCACGCCCTTACCGTGAAGCGACTCCTCCGCGAACGATACATTCCCGAGATTGTCAAGATTGAGCATCAGGATGGCCGACCCGTCGAGCCTCCCATCCCTGTCCCATGGTACCCCGACGAGCTGGCCTGGTACATGACCACACCAAAGAACGTGATCCGCAAGTTCCCTCCCTTCGCCGACTTCCAGAAGTTCCTCGTCTCGGAGACTAGCGTTGGAAACATCAGCAGACAGGAGGTTGTCAGTATGATCCCGCCTATGCTTATGGACGTGAAGTCCAACCATGTGGTGCTTGATATGTGCGCCGCGCCAGGGAGCAAAGCTGCGCAACTTCTGGAGATGATTGGCCAAGGCGAGGAAGCTCGTGTCAGGAAGGTGCTCCGCCAGTATGCCCAGGAAGATGGTCTTGACCTTGGAAAGGAGACTCAGGAGGAACGCGACGCGGATCTCGAGGCCGACCCGAGCGACCACGGTCGCTCGACTGGTCTTCTCATTGCTAACGATGCGGACTACAAGCGCGGACACATGCTGGTGCACCAGCTCAAGCGACTTTCATCCCCGAACTTGATTGTCACGAACCACGACGCGACCCAATTCCCCTCGATCAAATTGCCATCAAAGAACCCCAAGATCCAGTCGTATCTGAAATTCGATCGTATCCTTGCCGATGTGCCTTGCTCCGGCGACGGAACCATGCGAAAGAACGTCAACCTGTGGAAAGACTGGACCCCCGGCAACGCGCTGGGCCTGCACGTCACTCAGATCCGAATCCTCGTTCGCGCTCTGCAACTTCTCAAGCCAGGCGGCAAGGTCGTCTACTCGACCTGCAGCATGAATCCCGTCGAGAACGAGTCTGTCGTTGCTGCCGCCATTGACCGTTGCGGCGGACCCAGCAAGGTTGAGATTCAAGATTGCAGCGATATGCTGCCCAACCTGAAGCGAGCCCCCGGTATGAAGGAATGGAAGATCATGGACAAGGCCGCTCGCACATGGAGTTCATGGGACGAAGTGGAAAAGTTCACCAATGAGGACAACGGTGGCGTTGTCCCTGGACGAGTGGCGCAGTCCATGTTCCCTCCTGTCGAGGGCTCAGACGCCTACGGTGTCCCATTGGACCGATGCATGCGGGTGTATCCTTACATGCAGGACACCGGTGGTTTCTTCATTACTGTACTCGAGAAGAAAGCGGAGTTCAAGGCCAAGAACGAGAATGAGCCAAACAAGCTCACAAAGAATGGGTCAGCCGCCGTAGCGGACGAGAGCAGGACTGCTGAGACTGCCCAGGCTCAGGCTGGAGAGGACAGCAAGGCCGAAGAGATCAAGGCTGAGGAGGACACTAAGATGGAAGATGAGTCCGCTGGGAACAAGCGGCCCCTGGAGACCGACGAGGCACAAGAACCTCCCGCGAAGAAGGCCAGGGTCGAGTCTGAGTCTGAGCCTAAGGAGCAAGCCGAAGCAGAGTCGTCAACACCCGCCACGATAGCAACCCCAGCGGCAAGCACACCAGCACCCCAACCCCAACAAGACAAGCCAAAACAACGCGGCCCGATCGAGGAGCCGTTCAAGTACCTCTCACCCGACCACGCAATCATCCAGACCATCAAGAAGTTCTACCAGCTCTCCCCCCGCTTCCCCGACGACCGCTACATGGTCCGCAACGCAATGGGCGAGCCCGCCAAGGCCATCTACTACACTACCTCCCTCATGCGGGACATCCTCACCGAGAACGAGGGCCGAGGCGTCAAGTTCGTCCACGGCGGTGTAAAGATGTTTATGAAGCAGGACGCCCCTTCCGCGGAGGTCTGCCGCTGGAGGATACAGTCGGAGGGTATGCCCATCGTTCACGGCTACGTTGGCGAGCCGCGCGTCGTGCACCTTAAGAACAAGGAGACTTTCCGTCAGTTGCTGAAGGAGATGTTCCCCCGCATCGCGGACAACGACTGGCAACGATTCGATGAGATTGGCGAGCGTGTGCGCGATATTGGTATGGGATGCTGCGTCCTGCGCGTGGAGCCTGAGGGCGACGACCCCGAGTGGCAGGAGAAGATTGCGCTGCCATTGTGGAAGAGCATCCACTCCTTGAATCTCATGTTGCCGAAGGAGGACCGCAGTGCGATGCTACTGAGAGTCTTCAACGATAGGAGCCCCTTGATCAACATCAGCTTGAAGAAACAGGTCGAGCAGAGGGCGGATGAGGAGACTCCGGCCGAGACGCCGGCCGAGGAGACACCAGCTGAGACCCCCGTTGAGTTGACCAAGGACGAGACGACGGCCGAACAACCAGCCGTACCGGCACCCGAGGATTCGGCTCCTGGCGCTGAGACCGCTGCCTCGGAGGAACCGTCTAAGAATGTGGACTAGGCCTCCTCCGGCGCCTCGTTGAGGAGTTTAAGGAACCAGGATAAAGGACGATAACGTTGTTTTGAAGAGGAATGTATCATCAAGAGTCATGTTTGGACGAAAAGTTGTATATAAAGATACAATCAACTGCAATTTGATGTTTTGTAAAATGCTTGCATGTTCACTCTAACATTCTGAGTGTGATGTGTAGCGATGCACGCTCACGGGAAGCTCATCGTCGTTCGCGTGACTACATCGATGAATAACCTCACGGCAGTATCTCATCTTACATACTCCTAGTACTACATATTGTACATCCAAAGACCTTCTACTCATCCAACAATCCAACCGTCCAGTGAACGATCCGATCAACTCCCTGCTTATTGATCGCACTCACCGGAATAGCAGCAACATTCTTCGTCCACGCCCCTTCAACACCCGAGGGATGCGCAGCATCCCCGTTCGTGATCCCATCAAGATACTCCTTCAGCTCCTTGAAATTCTCCCTCGTATTGGGAAGATCCGCCTTTGTGGCGACCACGAACCAAGGCTTTCCGGCAATGTGACCCGCCGCGGCAGGCTGCTGCTCGCCCGTCAGATCAGCGTCGAGTACGCTGTGCATCTTTGGCGGCGGTGGCTCGTCGGATTCTTCGAGGGACCAGTCGATCTGAGCGGCGGCTTCGTCATGGGCGTCTTGCTCCTCACGCATCTTGGCATAGAGACCGACTTCGTTCCACAGGGCATTCAGTGCTTTTACGGCGTTGCCGGCAGAGAGGTCGACGACGAAGGCAAGAACACCTGCGCGCTCGACGTGGCGGAGGAAGGCGATGCCTAGGCCATGGTCAAGATGGGCGCCCTCGATGAGACCTGGAATGTCGGCGACATTGAATCTCGTTCGGGGGCGGGTGTTGTCTTCGGAGCGAAGGAGATCAGGGCGACCCGTGTACTTGTCGAGGACTACTGTTCCGATGTTAGGATGGAGGGTTGTGAACGCCCAGCTTCCAACTCTGGTGCGACTGTTGGTCAAGGCGCGCAGAAGGGTGCTTTTGCCAGCGTTTGGCAGACCGACAAGACCGACGTCAGCAAGCAATTTGAGTTCCAGCTCGATCTTCATTGTGACA
Source organism: Cordia subcordata (assembly GCA_028554755.1). Taxonomy (NCBI): domain Eukaryota; kingdom Viridiplantae; phylum Streptophyta; class Magnoliopsida; order Boraginales; family Cordiaceae; genus Cordia; species Cordia subcordata. The sequence goes on along the minus strand of JAPTOF010000050.1, from coordinate 74,219 downwards.
GCTTCGTCGCCTCTCGTAGCGAACATGGGCCGAGGATGAGCCCGAGAGTTGAAGTGAGGATTTCCAAGTCCACCTATCCCACCAGTTGCGAGCATGATGGGCTGTTGTGTAGGTCGCGAGAGGTCGAGCTGAATGGGCGCGGCAGGTTGATGAAGCGGCCGGTCCCTTCGAGGCGGTTTTGGGAAGGCGTCGGGGCTCATATCACCCTTTGCCATGCCGGGATAGAGGACCCATTTGTGACTTCGAGGATCGCGGAGCTGTGCCTTTTCCTCTGCCTCTTCTTCCTGCCATGTTTTGCGCACCTGCTCGACAACCTCTTCCTCGGCCTCCTGGGCCTCTATACCCTGATCCTTCAGCTTCTTTCTTCGTTGCTTGTCCTCCTCAGCAGCCACGTTCTCAGCCTTCTTGCGCTGTCGCATGATGGTCTGGTAAGCCTTTACCTCGATCTCTTCATCCGCCACGGGGTCATCTCGCTCTAGCTCCCGCACGATGGTGCCTACCGGCACAGTGAGGATTACATCCTCACCCCTCGTCCCACTCCTGGCGCTACCCTGCCCGTTCTTGCCCCTCCCTGCTCTCGCAAAGCGTTGTCGCGCGATCTTGTGAAGTGATGTCTCACCATGCGCAGCCTGGATATAAATATTGCCGCCATTTCCACCATCACCACCATTGGGTGGTCCATCGGGTAGGAAAGCTTCGCGCAGGAAAGAAACACAGCCGTTGCCGCCACGACCGGCGTAGAGAGTGAGCTCGGCCTTGTCGGCGAATTTAGGAGCCGAGTAGTCGTCGGGCGTCGGGTTGAGGCGGGATTCGGGGAGGTCGTTAACTGTGCTCGTTGTTGAGGAGGAGCGTGTTTGGGAGAGCAGAGTTCGAGAGGGTAGGCGAAGGAGAGATGGGTAGAGGAATGGCGCGAGAGTAAATGCGTTGCTACATGATGAGCATCGAGGTGCCATGTCGGATCAAGCGTGCGCTTAAACACTAGCACTGAAGCTGCGTATTAAGGGTCGGAGTTGATGTTGATGTTGACTTTGTTGAAGCTCTAGACTAGCATCGAAATTCTTTGACCACATGCGCTATCGATAAGCGGACTCGCAACGCGCCTTGCCGTCCGCTCTCTGTCTCGGTAATCCGTAAACGTCAACGAACACTGCTCTTGGGACGTCATGGGCAAGTTCACGCTTCTTTAGACTAAATCGGTACCCGTGGACGCTCCTGCCTGAGGACAATCAGCGCAACTTGTCGTGATTGCCTTCGTAACGAATTTGGTCCGCGAACCAGGAAAGCTGACCTCGCATGACGCGTATTTGCCGTGGTGGATGCCTTGAACCAAGCCTCAGCTTGAACTCCGTCCTCAACATCAGCTCAGAGCAACTTCGCTTCCTTTTGTTCCTCCTACACTTCGCTTTCCTGCTTGACACGCCAGCCACAAGACAACAGAGCATCGTTGACGCTGTCCTGTCTCTTGCTCGAGCAAGATGGACGGACAGCAAACACCCGCAGCTGAGACGCGCATCTGCTGCAGCCGACAATGTATCGATTGATACACCGACCGTCGGGCGCCGGCTTCGACGCCACCGCAACAGCGATCTGATGAGATGCGGACCCTCCGAGAAGCGTAAAATAAGCAGATACTGCCGGTGGGAGGCACCTGGCACTGGAACAGACCGACCTGCAAGTGCAGCGCGGTGCAGCAAGATGGTGCGCTGCAGTGCAGGTGACCGCGGCCAGCAGCAGGTCAGCCTCCTGTCAGGCGAAAGGCGGTGAACCCTTTCGAGTCCTATGAAAATGTGGCAAGCGACGGAAGCCTCTGTCTGCCAGACTCTGTTGTACCAGACCGAACTCTCACCTGACCGACACCTTTTCGGCCGACCTCTCAAGCTCTCTGTTGAAGGTCTGCTATCGCACTAACAACCTCACTCACCGCGAGCGCCCGCCAGACTCAGAAGGGCACGACAAGCTGCGGATGAACTACGAATACACACAACGGGGACGAACCAGCCATATCCCGGCGCAGCACAATTCAACAACAGCTCTCTAGTAGAGTCCTCGCGCGCTTGATCAATCGACCAGACACACCTGACGCGAGACAAGCAAGACAAGGTACACCAAACCCTCGATCGGCCTAGTCTTTGCTCAAGAGGCTCAAGCGGCGGACTGCCATTGGGCCTTAACGGCTCCATTGGGCCAAGTTGCATACAAATCTTCGTCCCGCAGTCGAGCCACGACATCGATGGTGCCCGCACCTCTCCTCCCATTCGATCCATCTCCACACGACCAATTCAACATCGGCTGGCCAGTGGACTTTGCTCTTCCCCACGCTGCCTCCCGCTGGCACTCCAAGCTCCAACTCACCTCCTCAAGCCTCTCCTCTCCGCGTCTTGCTCGTGACGGTAACGCTACAGCTGCTTGGGTGGGCTTGCAGGATACATGCCATATTGTACGCGCTCCCTACCGAATACCGTCTCGACACTGGCGCACCACGGCCAATCTGTATCCTTACCGCCTACTCCCACTTGCTCGACGCTGAGCAACCTGCCGCCTCTTCCCACAACGAGTACCTCTTGTACTAGTGTCGCCGTACTGAGATAACACTGAGCTGAGGTATGCTCTATCGACTTTGACACCCCTACCCGTCTCGCTTCCCCTCCTCCTCTCACCATCTACCATCTATCTCACTCATCCATGCCGCCAGCCCAAGGCCTCAGGGAGGCCTGAAGTCGACGGCTTATGAGCATCATGACAAAAGAAGCGTGTTGAGACTACTTTGTACTATATCCTTCTTGTATTCTTATTCACCACCTCGCCGTTCCCTCCTTTCACCACCTGCCATCGAACATTGCTAAGATGGCCTTCAGAGAACACAGACGGCAGAAATCTGCATCTCTTATCAAAATGGACCCCGACTGCGCTGTGTGTAGCGCACCTGCCGATGCAGCCTGTGACTGCGAAGCCAAGGGCTTGGACATGGCGGTCAAGCAGGCGGAGGATAGGATCATGAGGTCCATATACACTGAGATAAAGTTGGTCTCGCTGCGGCACAACATGCTGACATGCACTGACAAAGGCTGTAGGCAATGGGCACGTGGTCGAGCACAAGATTTCATACTCGAGTACTTTCGACTCTTGACCGAGCAAAGAAAGGAGCAGCACGAGACGGAAATGCGACGAATACACGCCCAAGCCTGGGATTCCTACGGCATGCCTCCCCACCCGCAGACCATCGCCGATGCGCAGGCGAGCTTGAAACGAGGCGTTGATGAGGACTGGAAGGCCAGTGTGCATCGATATCCCGAGGTCTTGGAATACTTCTTTGGGCTGGTGAATCTGTCCTTGCCTCACCACAACGATCCTTCGGTTCGCAGCCCTCCATTGAGCAGCGTTGGCGGATTTGAAGGCCACCATGGTCACCCATCTCGAAAGTCACGGCGGAACCAAGCTCCTCCAGCTTTAACCTCAGCACCATACTCGAGTATGCTTCATGGCCCTCCGCCTCGAACCCCACCCCCAGAACGGTCTTTACACGGTCGCCGAACGCCTGTTCCACGAGAGAAGCGACACGGGAGACACTCATTACCGCCCCAGCACGCACCATACGCTCCGTACAATGGCGGACACGGACACGCTCCGTACATGGGTTGAGACGTCTGCATCAGTCGAGCAGCGCTTGATCTGACGATTGAAACGAGAATTATGAATTTACGATTACGATGGTGGCATATCCGAGAGGTACTCCACATCGGCCGGCTGCATATCCTTCTAATATACTACTTGACTTGTTTTGTTACGAATATTACGGGTCAATGTCTGCGGGCACGTGCGTTGCCCAGGATCACGAATTGCATCTGCGCGGAGTTTGGAAATCAAAACATGGAAAGACTTTGATATACCGGGTGTATGTTGGGACAAGAGACTGGAAGGCATAGAGGATGATGGTGGTTCGTCATTGAGATGGAGGATCTGGTATTTCGTGGCTAAGAGTTCATCGAGGCATGTGTGCCTGATCGCGACGGTGCCCAATCTATAGCTCTCCCCTCAACACCCCGCGAACGCACGAGAACGTACATTATGCCCCTCACTCCATCGTTGCCAGGTGTCAATGTGTGGAAATCTTGAAGTTCTTTTTGATATAACCGCTCCTCTTACTCTACTTCTCATGGTTCCCCGACTTATATATGGTTTTTAAGACAACCGGTCTCCTACACCAAGGCCACAAAGGAGAGGAAATTATAAAAACTAAAACCTGCTTTTGCTTTTCTGTTCTCCCGAGATTCCCTATATGTAGTTGTGAAAGAAGAGAGAAGAGCTGAGATGGGTTGATTGGTGATTGTGGTGGTAGTCTTTCCAGCTATACCAGCTTGGAGTTTGTATATTGACTGAGCATGTCGAGGTTATGATTCCTTGTCGGCGATGGTGGTCTCCTTGACACCCTCGGTGACCTCCTCGGTGCCGTTGCTGCCATTCGCGTCGGCCTTTTCGAGCTCCTCGATCCTCTTCTTGGCCTTCTCGATGTTCTGTGTGTGCAAAATTAGCTGTGATCATACATCCGGACATGTCGAAACTTACGCGCTGGGTCTGAGCCTCCTGGTCAGCCTTCCAGTGATCGAGCTTAGCACGGACCTTCTCCGTCACGGCGGGCACATCGTCCTGGCTCATGGGAGGGTCGATGTTCATGGCGGCGCAGTCCTCGACGACGGAGGGCGGGCAGTTGAAGTTCTTGGCGCTGCCGCCCGCCTTCTTGCCCTTCTTGCCACCCTTCTTCGCAGCCGGGGCGAAGAAGTCCTCGTCGCGATCCTTCTTGCTGAGGATCTTGGTGCCCTTTGCGCCGGAATCGTCGACGGTGCGCTGCGCCTGGGCGCCCATGCCGGACTCCTTCATGAGAGGACCCTTCTCGACCTTGTGCTCCGGGTCGAGGAACAACAGGAGGGAGTTGGCGCGGCGGATCTCCTCCAGGTACGCCGGGTCGCTGGCCTCGGCGAGGACCTTCTCGGCGTCCTGCTTCTTGCGCTCGGAGACGTACTTGTCGTGCTCGGCCTTCCTCTTCTCGCGCTGCTTGTCGCGGTTCTCACGGTCCCAGGCCTGGAAGGCCTTCTTCTGGCCGTAGTAGTCGTCCTTGATCTTGCGAATCGCGGCCCACTTCTCCTGCTGCTCGGCCTGGAGCTTGGTACGCTCGTCGCGGAGACTGCTAATGCCCTTGAACGCCTCGTCCTGCTCGGCCTTGATGGCGTCGATCTCGGCCTGAATCTTGGAGTACTGCTCGCTCATAGCCTTCTGCTCGGGGTCCTCCATGCCGTCCTTGATCTCCTTGATCTTGGCCCTCAGGTCATCGATCTCACGCTGCGAGTTCTCGAACTGGCCGAAGTTCTTGCGCTGCTTGCGCAGGTTGGACAGGTCGGAGAGGGCCTTCTTCTCGTCGACGAGGCGCATGGTGCCCGAGTCGACCTGCTTGTCGAGAGAGGCGATCTGGCGGTCGAGGTCCTCGACGGACTTGAAGGGGACCTTGGCCTTGGCGGCCTTTTGCTCGGCGATGCGGGTGCGAACCTGGTCGTCGAGCTTCTTGATCTGGTCGAGCTTGGTGGTGCGGGCGTTCTTACCGCCGGCCTGCTTGTTGCGGATCTCGTTGGCCTGGGCGATGAGCTCCTTGCGGCGCTTCTGTTGGGGCGTCTCGGAGTCCTTCTTGGGCAGGGCGATGTCGATCTTGGCCTTGACAGCGTTCTGGGACACGTTAGCTGGCTTGGGAGCTCAATGAAAGTAGAAGACGTACCAGCTTCTCCATGGAAGCCTTGTGCGCCTTCTCGGCCTGTGCGAGGTCCGCCTGGAAGGCATTCTCATCCGGCTTCTGGGGGCGAACATTCTGCTGAGACTTGTCCGCCGCAGGGGCATCAGTCGCAGTCGCAGTCTCGGCCATGGTGACAGATGGGACCAATTGATACGTAGAAGATCAAAAGGGGGGAATTAGTATATATATTAGAGGGAGGAAATGGTGTGTTGGAGTAACAACGACACCGTGACTGCGGGCAGTCGAGAAAAGGGGGTGAGAGGAGGTGGTGGGTGGTTGACAAAGGCAAAGGGGAAAAAAGTCCACGAGAGCCAGATGGCAATTGAAGAGACGGAGACTCGAATCTCGACCAGAGGGAACTCAGTCGACCTGCAAGGAAACGTGCCACTGCCAGCGGGAGGACTGGCCCGTGCCCCCGTAGCTTTTAGGGGTCTTGGGCCCTGAAACCAACCGCTCACAGCCGCCATGTTCACTAGCAGCTCCTGAACTTTTGAAGCTCCCCCCAAAGGTGGGGTCCGCTGCCGTTTGTCGGCCGAATCACATGACCCGCCTTTTCAACGACCACTGGCAGCGCTGCTGCGAGGCTGCTTGCTGCGCTCGGCTTCCAGGAAATTTTTGGGCGCTGGCACTGACCTCACTTCACCTTTCGCGAACGACGAACAAAGAGCGACCACACACGACCACGGCCCCCACGATCACCACGCGCGCATCCAGAGAAGAAACAAAACCATTCGATAGCGACACGGAATTGGCTCGCAATGGATGACTTCGCGGGCAACGATGCCAGGGAGAAGGAGATCGTCAGGCTGTGGCGCGCATGGAGGACAGTCCACGAAATGGTCGCCGACCGCGTACGTCCCCCCCCAATCTATTCCTCGATCCTCGCGCCGTGTCCTAACAATGTAAATAGGAGTACGACCTCTCAGAAGAAGAAGTAAAGATCAGCCTCCAAGACTTCCGCTACCAGTACGCCTCAGGCGACGACTCAGAGGGGCCGTACGTTCCAACCCCCCAAGCTCTTCAGACCGCTACGAACGTCCAATACTAACAAATACCCTCCAGCCGCAAGAACATGAAGTTCTCAGCCCGCCCCTCCGAAGCGATGAACCGAAAAAACACACCCCCAGCCACGGAATCCAACCCCGACCCAACACCCGACTGCGGCCCCATCCACGTCGAGTTCCTCAACGCGGACTCCTTCGGCGTGGCGCAGATCCGGCAGTTCGCGACGCACATCATCGAGAACAACTTCAAGATCGGCATAATGGTGACGCACGTGCCGCTGTCCCCCGCGGCGCGTAAGTCGCTGGCCTCGCTGGAGAACCTGGCTAAGATCGAGTGTTTCCTGGAGGACGACCTGCTGGTGAACATCACGCACCACGAGCTCGTGCCGAAGCACGTTGTGCTGTCTCGGGATGAGAAGATTGCGCTGCTGAAGCGGTATCGCCTGAAGGAGACGCAGTTGCCGAGGATCCTGCAGAAGGACCCTGTTGCGAGGTATCTTGGGTTGAAGAGGGGGCAGGTTGTTAAGATTATTCGGACGAGTGAGACGGCGGGGCGGTATGCCAGTTACAGGCTGTGTGTTTAGGCTATGCGTCTAGATGTAGATATGGGCGATGGAATTGCTTTTAAGGTGAGAGGGTTGGATCGGAGTTTGGGGGAGTTCACTTTTTCGGTGTGTCAATGAACTATTTTGAGAATACTTGATGTGCTTTTGCCCATTGGTACCTCGAGAATTGTGTACCCAGATCTGTATGGTAGCTACTGCCAGTAGTCGTGAGTTATTCGGTTATATAGCTTACGATCGCCATGTCACTGGATAGAGATAACTCGTGCACGCTAAAGAATCAGAGCAAGTAAGATGATAATATCATGTTGATCAGTCATTAAGGTACCCTATCAGGCTAACCTCACCCAAACGCCGCTGTCCATATACAACATGGCTTTCGCCGGGTATAAAAAGTGAAAAAGCGCTCCAATGAGTACCATTTGCGCCTCGTCAAGGCTCTTTGCGCCCCAACAGTAGCTAGAAAGACATCGGCTGTTTTTAAATAAGCCTCAACCGGTCCTCTTTCACATATAAGTGGCCTGTCCTTATGGGCCCGTCCTTCAGAAACTCCTTGCTGGGTCTTAAATAGTACAAGAAATTCAAACAGATCTCGGCCGGAGTATGGAAGAACTCCGATTCCTGGTCGTGGTAATAAGTCGTCAAATCGTCGGTTTAGATGAGCCATATGGCTGCCGTGTGTGCGTATGCGTATAGTATAGTCGAAGTACAGGGGCGCGAAATCATTTCAGCAGGCCTCCTGGATCATTGAGGACGGGGTTGGGTTTCCCGTGCATGTTGTGAGTTTGCTCGTCTTGTGATTGGTGTATGGTCTGCAATTCTGTGCCGTTGGTGCGTTTCGCCCTGACGGATGTGGACTCCTTAGGCCCTAACAATCCTCCCAGATCTTGCAGCAATGCACTCGAGCCTCGCCGGAACCCTCCAGAGCTGGCAGGCAGAGACGGCGAAGGTTGTGGGTGGGATGAGACATGCGACGATGAGCCGGGGTCGGCACTCGAGGAGTGGCTTTCACGGCGGAAGCTTCCGCTGCTGGTCCCAGCTGACTCCTCTAAGAGACCCCCAACGTCAAAGAAGGACACCCTCCTAGGCGTAATGAGCGAGTTCTTGCGTTCATATAGATCCCGCGGCAGGAGCGAGTCGTCACTGCGCTCAGCGCCGCTGCGCTGCCGTTGCGGGAACTGCCATCTCGCAATGTCGTCACCGAGAGACTTCGCAACGGGCGCTGACTGCGTATCCGGCTGATTCTGATTCTGAATCTCAGGATCGATGGTCATACCCACGTCCCTCACTAGATCCTCATCGCTACCCCAATGTCGGTGCAAAGTCGGCCTTCGGACAGCACTGCTTCGATCAAACGAGTCAGCCACGGAAGCTCGGCGAAACTTCTGCTTCTTGATGCCCCGATCACGGACAAAGGAGCCCAGCACAAGGGCGTTGGCAGCAGTCGTAGCAAACAACAACTCCACCGACGCGAGCAGCGACCGATACTGCTGGCGCCCGTGGCTCCTCATAACATGGGGTACTCGGTAGCACGTGACACCAACAACGCCCAAACTCAGTGAGAAGAGCAAGGTCAACTGGAACTTGCGCTTGATTTTCATACCGCTCCGCAAAATAATGGGAATCGGGAAGAAGACCAGCACCAAGTCAGTGACAATGTTACAGACTGCCACGGTGAGCAACTGTACGTAACCCTGTCGGCATTGGCCGCCCGGATCTGGGCTAAGTTGCCAATAGTGGTCGAAGGGCTGGCACTCGGCCAAGGTGCTGACGACCACGGCGCAAAATGTGATGATGAGGAGCCATCGGATGGCTATTAGAGTGGTCTGATAGGAGCGCTCCCAGGTCACGCCGGTCAACCGGCGGAAAAATTCCAAGATGGTGTTCTTCAAGATCCAAAGCCTGCCAATTCGTCAGTTATCATGCACCACAAAGTCTTGCCTCGACGACGCAAATCCGGTGCGGTCGCTGGCAGATTAAAGACAAGCCACCTACGTCGCAGCGTGGAGTATCCGACTCAGAAGAACCATTCCGCTTGCTATCCTTCGATGTCTGGCTTCTGCATCGGACATGATGTAACCGTCAAAATTCATATTGTTGGTGCCGTGGACCAGAATGTAGTGAACGCAGCCCATTCGCAGAAACATGGGAATAAGAGTAAGGGCGGCGATCCTGTCCTCGGGAAAGAGTCGTTCGGTTCGTATGAAGCGACCGGTAACTCGCAGGAGAATGATGCAGGTACACAGTGAGGTCACCCACCAGCATACGAGCAGAGAGGGCTTATCAAAGCGAAACTCGCGGTATTCGGGGGGTTCTGAGTAGAGTCCCATGACGGCGACTCGGGCCCGCGCTCGTCGACCTCCGCAGAGGATGCGACGAGCGAGGATGTTACTGAAAGAGCGATGGCGCGTCGCAGTATAGTTCGTGGGGTCTGTTATCGTGGCTCGTTTGGGCGTGGATGCCGCTGCCGGGGTCTCGAATCGAGGTGCCTCAGAGTGGCATCAGGTGGTGGTATACTTTGCAAGTATGTTGATATTTCGTGAGGCATGGAAATCGGTTGCGATTCGGTAGGGGCGGTGGCATAAAGGTGTTCGGGCCAGATGAGGGTTAGGGGCCGGGAGGTTGCTTGCAACGTGGGAGTGGTTGTGGTCGTGTGTGTAAGGAGCCGATGACGAAACCCTGTGATACTCGGCAGGCGACGATGATCCAAGGTGCGATGCGAGACAAGTCGCTGTTGGGCTCGTGCGCGCCGATTAACAATGGCACGCAAAGATTGAGTACATGAGGAGATCGAAGTTGAAGTGGAAGTGAGGAAACAGAGGAAGATGGGTGGGAGGGTGCAAGTGGGAAGGGAAGTGGAAGTGGATGTCGATGGGGGTGGACGGCATGCAATGACCACTCACTGGCAGTGCCACTGGCAGTCGAAGGTGGACAGTGGGCAAGCCTGAGCAGCGGGCAGTGGGCGATGAGGCCGGGGTTGAGGAAGGATCCCAGCGCGGTGGTGGCTGAAAGCACCTCATGCATCCGTACCTCCGTTACCTCTGCATTGTGTGAAGTACGGAGTACTTCGCACTCTTTCTCCGCCCCATGCAAGTGCCTTACCTTTCGAGTGCAAGACCCCCGTATCAGTGGAGCCGTGGGCACACGACACGGGCAAGCAGGCCAAGCAAAGCCAAGCAAGCACCTCATCAACAATGGGAACAGGAACAGGAACAGGCTCCAGCTGCTGCAGAAATGCTGTATCAACACTACGGGACTGGGCGAGACAGCGCAGAGTCAAGCATAGTCATGAGCATCGAATTCTCAGAGACATGCTTGACTCAGCCAAGCACTATCTGGTCCAGATCCGAGTACTACTGCTACTCGTCGTATCTGCCAGAATGCATGTACGAGAACAGTAGTAGAGCTTTCAGTATGCGCCGCCCGTTATTCGCGCGCCATCTTGTCCGTATCAGCAGCCTGAGCGGTGACCAGCAGCCACCCCGAGAGTACGGGTCACCTTGCGGTAGCGAATTCAACATTCCAGAACCACGAGAGTGTCTCGGGCTCGATCTAAGGTTCCGCGCCTTTGGCTTGTTTGGCTTGCCCCGAGGAATGCGTTATCAGCTGCCTGGGATTTGTTTCTTATTCCGCCGTCTTCTTTCCAAGCCAAACTATTGATCTTGTCAATCACCAAAATGAAGGCCTCGAACCGATTCAACCGACCGCTGGACTCGAACGCCGAGTCACTGAGAGCGATCCCTGCAGGTTCTCAGGCCAGCTCTGATTGGTGCCCGATATCAGCGGATCAGGGATGTGTGGTGTGTGGCCCATGTGCAAATGGCGCGCAGTTGCAGAGTCGTAGTGGCACATGCTGAAGACACCAGGTGGCCTGTGCGCTCGGGATCCAACGTCTCTGTCCAAACTGTTGGTGAACTGCCCTGCCTGAAGAAGACCCATTGTAGATAAGGATTTTGATGATTCAACAAAGGGACCGGAGGCGGGCGACGATGCTATCGAGGCTCGAGTTGTCCTCTGACTGTTTGATCAGTGAAGGATGAGAATGGATTCATATTCATCGCAGCTTCGGGACTTGGCGCCGAACCTCACCTCGAACAGAGGCGGCCGACGGGCGTGCAGAAGCTGGGTATCGCGCGGGCAGATGGTGATACGTACGGGCGGCGCGCCGTCGCACAGGCACTTTGGCCGCCAAAGTGCACCGGATTTCCAGTTAGAAAACCTGCCATTCGTGCCGTAATTATTAAGGGTCCCCGTACGCACTGGCGCCGCCAACCTGTGACTTCGGCTTACGGGCTGGGGGCGGCTGCGGCTGGCGGGGGAAAGCGGCAGCTCTGCCCGGCTGTGCGAGTGCCACGCTCGATTGTTGTAAAGGCGTTGATACGAGTAGATGAGGAACCATCCGTACCGAGGCCGGTTGATGAAAGAGATCCATATGGCTGGTCTGAAGCTGGACTCTGTTGTTTCTCTTCACTGCCAGTGGACTCGAACCTGCCCTCCTTGGTGTAATAGCGAGGTCCCCAAGGTCCCCTAATCTGAACCGATATCCGTATCTGGTGGCGGTTATTGGTCCTGCGAGTAGTCCACCCCCACCACGGAAACGCTCTCGCCTTGTCTCCAACCACCTCACTTTGCATCATCAGCAATGGAAACCAATTTCGATATCAATGCGTATCACCGCCATCTCGCCCTCACTCGGCCAGACCAGTCCCTGATTCCCTGAACCCTTCGTCTCAGGGCTGACCCCAGTGCTCGCACAACAGACCCTTGTGTTCATCAAATCCAACGTTGCGGAGGCTTCTATCTGCTCTTCAACTCAGAAACTACCAAAGGCCCAGAGCCAGCACCAGGTTCAGTGTACGAAGGTACGTAGCGTGTCACGCGACACCAGGCAGCGCTTTAGACAAGCCGTCCAACTGGCCCTACGGCCCTTGATGCAGCAACTCGTCTAACCGCCATGTCTCATTCGCCAGATGCGGCAAGGGTCTGCAAGGATCAAGGTCCCTTTGCTATCTACAAGTATCAATGAAACTTGAAGACTGCACTTGAACGTTTAAAAACTTCTTGACCAGTCTCGACAGTTTTGAACAAGCCAGACAAGGAGGATTCGGCTCTGACTCGTGCTACAGCTGGCCTTGGCCGATAGATGTACGCGCGGGCCGACCTTGCTGATGGCCATCAGCCAGGAGCATCGCATCCTGGCTGATACAGACACGATACGCATCCTCAAGCAAGGACCTCGGAAGGCGCAAAACTTGCAGTGAGCGGTGAGGAATGAGCACTCGTCAACAAAGCTTATTCTGCCGGCTAGATGCTCCGGACCTCGATCGGAAGAAGTGCTCCCCCTAGTCGTCACAGAGCCGCTTGCCGACCTCAACACCATCATCGGCATATTCACCCGGATGCATGTATCTAAGCTCGTTGACCAACAGCTCATATCGACCTGAACACTTCCTCACAGGTCCCTGGCAAGCCTGAGACTACCCGGAGATCACACCAAGCTGGAGTCAAACGTCCTGCACGGTCCCTACCTGCTGCCATTTTGTTCGTTGCCCCCACGCCTTATGATGGGGGTCTTTTGTTACTCGAACGCACATCGACCACGCCGCCGCCTGTCATCGGGGATGATCACGTCAGGAAGCAGCCCTTTTTAGTGATCCTGGAGCAAACGCCAGTTTGAGTAGGTGTCGTTTCTACTATAATCGCCACGGGAATGTAGCCATATGACGAAGCTTACATCGAACTGTATCTGTCTACAGGGACTATTCCCCCATCACCGACCATTAAATACGTCAGCTTGAAATTTGAATGCCTTAATCATGGGCGCACCTGTTGAAGAATGCCTGCTTCTCTCGACAGAGGCGTTAAGCTCCCGCGGCTTGCTGGACAACCTTCCTCTTTTGTACGGGCTAGCATTCGCTAACGACTTTAGACCAGCCACAACAACGTGTCGCAAGAGAAAGTCACTCGCCACTGACAAGCAAGGCCACGCGAGAATAACGCTTTGATAATGATGAGGGATTAACACTGTCATTGCCCAGACTGGACTATCAAGGCCGAGATGCGCTTCACCGCAGCCACACGCTCAGGCTCTCGCACGTATCGTTGGTGTCGCTTTCGGTCCGCCAACGGCGAGCGTCAAGCGCAGTCCCTTCTTTCCCCGCAATAATAGACCCTGATCTACCGCAAAAAGTCCAAATGCAAGGTCTGGGGAAAAGAGAGCTGTCCATCAATCATTTTCGGGAATTGGAGTTCTTCTTTGTCATGCTTTGACGATGGCGTTCCGGTGGTTCCCGCATCCGCTTACCAGGAGGGGAAGCCCGTTTTGGAGCGGTGCCCGTTGGTGAACCAACTTGGCCTCACATCCCGCCGAGGCTGCTGAAATGTGGTTGGTCACAATCAAGATATTGACATAGCTGAACGGTCTGACTGGATGAATCGATTTTCGCAGAACTTGGCCGATGGGACTGATGGTTGTACCGGAACTGTCACTGTTGCAGTCGCATACGGCACTTGATCTCTTTGGCGCGCTGAAGAGGGAAAAGGGGCTGCCGCCCCCTTTTCGAACCCACCTCTAGACCAACCCCAACTCCCTGACAATATCCTGAACAGCTGCCTTCTTAGCCTCCCCCCAGTCAACAGCAAGCAGCCTGGCCCCATCCTGACCCAAAAGTCCCCAAAGCTCATCAACAACCATAATCCTGACTTTGGGCCACGGATGCAGAAGCAACGCACCTAGTCGTTTCCTCGCCTCCCTGACCCCATCCTCGAGCCCATCACTCACCCCAGCAACACCCCCGTAAACACGCACACAAGCCTCAATCTTCCTCAAATTCCCAGATTTATATCCCGCCTTCTGCGTGTACAGACATAAAGCCTTCAGACCCATCACCTCAGCGTCCTGTAGAAGCCCGACGTGGAACAAGAAGGCGATGATCTCTAGCGTAGGTACGACAACGCGATCATTTCCTTGATGAGTCCTGAGATTGCTCATCAACGCTTGCGCCACGGCGTCGAGGGAGGCTTGTGACTCGGAGCAAAATGTCGTTAGAGCGCCACGACTGGCAATGACGAGGTCTTCGTTTCCTGTGTCGGCGGATGTTACGTAGCCGGCAAGTATAGAGGCGTTCCAGAGGAGGGAGGTCTCGTCTCTGGCAATGGTGAGGATTGATGGAGGTTGGGGGTGTTGAAGAGGGATAGGAGGGTCTTGAAGTAGGGTTGGGAGGAGAAGGTCATATTTTTGAAGGTCTCGGCGGATCTTTGATCGGTTAGCCTAGAGTCAAGTAGCGAATAGGGGATAAATATGTACTCGTTCGTGAGGCAGAGACTGAGGGCAATTTGTGCCTCTGGTCGCACTCTGTCTAATTTCTCGGCGGAAAGCCTGAGAACGCTGTAGATCAGGTGGTCGACGGACTGCGAAAGCTGCTCGTCTTTAGCGTTTGAGGCGGCGAGGTGCTCCCACAAGACCTTCACAGCACGCAAAGCCTGAACTCTGACATGAGAGCCAATGTCTCCTCTCGCCGTAGTCGTGTAATCGTTTAACCCGTCTCGTAAAAGATTCAAAAACACCTGTGGTTTCTCCTGCAGGATACGACTCCGCGTCAAAGCCTGCAAAATCGCAACCCTAGTGTCAACTTCCTGGTCCTCCGCCCACCGTCCCAGCAGTGCCTTGCAGACCACGTCATCTGCAGAGGGTATTCTTGACACGAGGGGCTGCGCCATGGAAAGTGTTTGGAAGTAGCTGCCTCCTTGGATGGCTGTGCGACTCGATGGTTTATGCTTGACTGTGTCGGCCCAGTCGCCCAAGATCTTGGCTCGGGAAGTAGGGGGTGAGAAGATGAGAAGTGTCATCGCAGAAAGTGAGACCGGCTCGACGGTTTCGGGCTCCGTGCGGGCTAGCCAAATGGGTATGAGGCTCTGAAGTATCGAGAGCAGTCTTTTGACCTTGAGTTTCGATTCGCCCACCGAGTCCAATGTTGTAACCAACTTGCTGTACCCTTGCGTTGAAGTGACTTCCTCCATGGTTTGTAGCCGAAGATCTTCAGTGTTCCGCAGAGCGGCAAGCTGTAGCGTCGGCGTCATTGATACGACGATACTGCTGGCTGCCTCAATGACTAGCTCAGGTCGTCTGTAGGTATTCGTCTGCACATCCTCGAGCACCCATATGCAAGCAGACAGAGCTCTTGCAATGAGCTGTGTCGCAGCCTCACCGGCTGTCCCATCTTTGAGAAGAACTGGGAATTGCTCTAGAACGGCAGCCAAACACAGCAGCAACCCATGCCGCTCTTCGACTTGGCGCTTGGCCAAGACTTTCAGCTGCTCGAGAAGCTTCTCAATGATATTCTTCAACCGACCGATGGTCTCATCTGCCGCTGAGCTCATGAGCTCCGTCGTCAAAACTCCAAGCGCAGCTCCAGCATCTCTCCTGGACGACGCATCAGGGTCACCGATACCTCTCCATCCGAGTAGCCCGTCCACGATAGCATCTCCATAATGGCTCGAAAGCTTCGTGACTCCGAGACCAACATGCCTCATAGCTCTCGACCTTCTCGCCACGTCGTGGTAGTCCACGGTCTGCACCACCCAAATGCCTTTCTCAACCGTATCTGGATGGCGACCGATAAGTTCTTGCAGGGCCGCCGACGAGCCTCTTCGAATGTTGCCGGCTGAATCAAGACACGCGGTCGTCATCAGTTCCGTAGCCAAAACCTGGACGATCGAGCTAGACTCAGGATGAGCTTTTGCAGCGTAGACCGAAGTCGTGCGCACTGCGAGGAGTTCGGCAGTTGTGTATCGACGAGCTAGAGCCCAGATGCCGAAGCAAGCTGCGTCTCGAACATTCGACCCAACGCTGGTACCTGAAGTACCCCGTTGTTCGAACGACAGCCCAAGCAGAAGAGCATGGATGATGTCTGAGAGCTGATCTGCGGGAGGCGAGCGGCGATAGAGCAAGTGGGATAATGTAAGGACCAGACCATGCCACTCAAGATGATCCACTGCGGATAGATCTCTCAAGGGCTTGGCCTCAGGAGTCTTCTTCCAGAGCACGTTCCGGTTGAGAGACTCCAATACTGCTTCAACGACCTGAGACGCCATATCGGGGTCTAGCTTGAGTGTAATGATACTAAGGGACTTGCTTGCTGCAAGTCGGACGGGTGTGTCGTTGTCAGATAGGCTCTCGAGAAGATAGCCAATGGCTGTCTCCGTCATCTCGGTGCTCTCCATGTCTTGCTTGCCCTGACGGAGTAAGGAAACGATGACTGAGCGGATGACCTTGATGGTCATCTTCCTCGCCAGTGCGAAGGATGTGATTGACTTTGCTCCCTCCGCTTCTCCAGCCGAGATGCTGTGCGCGACGTCGAATATAGGTCTGAGGAATTCGTTGAGGTCGGAAGTATCAGCTGAAGACCTCAACATCCCCGCCAAGAACGACAGTACGCCAAGGTAGTGATAGGCCGTCGCTGGAGACTCGTCGTCGCGAGGTCGAAGCGCAGAAATCGCCCATTGAACCAGACTTTTCAGCAGGCCAAGCTGCTGCATGTCTCTTCGCATAGCCATACGCACGAGAAGTGCCTTGGCCCCATCTCTCTCTTTACCCGGCGAGGCTAGGTACTTGATCGCAAGAGGGATGACTCTCAAAGTTATGCCTGGGAGTCCATCCGGCAGAGCCAACCCGGGTACAGACGAGGTGCTCACATCCTCCGTGTCAACGGACGACACCGTAGACAGGTCAAATGGAGCCAACATGAGGTGACTCAACCACAGCAACACAACATACCGCTGCTCCCATGACCAAGCTGTCTCGTCGTCCGCAGGCCGACCTTCCGCCTCTTCAATAGCCGAGAGTAAGACCTCAAGAAACTTAGTTTCGACATTCAAGAAGTGAATGACGACTTTCTCTCCACGGATCTTGCAAAAAGAATACAAAATCTTGCAAATCGCGTGATCCGTCGAAACCAGATGCCTTGCCCTCTCATCCTTCCTCCTCGTCCCAGCCCGACGTTTCGACTGCGTCGTGAAATCCAGAAATGCTTGTGAGAGGTAAGGTATCCATTTTGGCAAATGAGGGTCAAGAAGCTGAGGCAACTCCTGAAACGGATCGAGACACTTGTAACACAGTCAGAACAGATCGTTAAGAAGCGGATGGGGTGACTTGCGTTGTTGGTTGCCCAGTTGACTTCCCGTACTCGCACGCGTGAACGAGTTTTCGGGGACCCGTTGCGGTCCTTCTTTGTGAGAAAGGTGGGCAGAAAGGCGTCGAAGTCGCGGATGAGATCGGCTGAGATCTTTTGGAGCTTGATGTCAAAGTCGGCTTCTGGGGCGTCCATTGCGGCTGATGCCCTCTAGTGGGGTGAGGGGAGGTGAGTGAAGATTCACCGCTCAGCGGCTGAGGAGCGCTTGTGAGGGCGCTGAGAAGGTGATTCACGGAAGGGGTGAGTAGAAAGAGCTCCGAAGTTCCGGTGACATCATTTCAAGCCCAGAAAATAATCTAAAAGGACGATGCTGTGGTTGCCGTGAAGGTAATCAGTCCCTTTGGGAAGCGTTGGAGGGAAGTTGAAGCCTGGATGCGGTTGTCGTTGGAATACTGTGCGCACATCTGGATACTGTGCTTCAAACACTGTACAATTCCCCCTGAATTTAGCACCTCAGTCTGCTTGCCGAAAACTTTATTACACATTGTGGCATTCGAAAAGCACCTTATCACTCGCGTATCACTTTCCGATTCAAATTCTCTCTGTCCTTCAGCGTGAATAAACAGCTGTGCTACCCAAGCGGAAAGTTCACGAAGCCTACGGCCCGGGACTAATGCAGGGCACCGCGAGACATGTGGATTTTCGATCCCGAAGAGCGTCAATGACATCACGTATTTCGTCCCTAGTATCGACGCTACAATGGTATCATGCGGATTTCCTAGTCAGTGTCTAGCAAACTCACGATGCGTGATGTGGTGCAACGCCGGAGTCTCGGTCTCGCACCTTGTGTCACGGTAGTATAAGAACGTAGATAGATGCCCAACCCGAGCTTCTAACCCACAAGCTTGACAGCTTACAGGCTAAAGCAATCTGACAACTCTGATCTGTTTCTCAAGCGGTTTCCAAGCCCTCCGTACTACTTAATCTGAATCACGTCTCTCCCGACACAGGGTCATGAGCGCCTCAGACTACCCCCTCCGCCAAAGCGGCATCTACCACAACCTCCCAACCTTCCCCCCCTCCATCACCAATCTCGCAGCCATAGTCTGCGGCGCAAACGGTATGTCAGGCTTCAACACCGTCCGCGCCCTCCTCGAAACCCCCTCGCGCTGGAAAACAATCTACACCCTCTCCCGCAGCCCCCTATCCGACGCCCAACTCTCCCTGATCCCCGGACGCTTGCACAAACACATCAAGCACGTCTCCGTAGACTTCGGCGGCTCCCCTGAAGATGTGACCGCAAGTCTCACCAGTGCTGGCGTCAAGGCGGACTACGTGTTCTTCTTTGCTTACGTCCAGCCTCCTTCCGAGGGGAAGTCTGGTATGGACCCAGACATGGCCCAGAAGCTATACGGTGCAAACGTCCCGCTATTCAAAACCTTCCTACAAGCTCTTGAGAGGGCAGACATTGAGCCTAAGAGGATATTGCTGCAGACAGGTGGTAAGAACTACGGTGCGCATGTCGGTCGCGTCCGTACTCCACTAGTCGAATCCGATCCTCAGCCACGAGATATCACAACCAACTTCTACTACGGTCAGGAAGACGCGCTCAAGGAGTACTGCTCCAGGCACAGAACCAACTGGAATATCGTCATGCCTGCCGCTGTCATCGGGGCCAGTCCGAAGTCTCCGCTGAACACATTCTGGCCCTTCGCTATCTACGCGGCTATCAAGGCCCGTGAGGGGGAGCCTCTTGAGTTTGGGGGCACGTTTGAGTCCTGGCAGTTTGAGGCTAGTCACTCAACTGCGAGGCTGACGGGATATCTCTCCGAATGGGCCGTTTTGGAGGAGAAGTGCGCGAACCAAGCTTTCAACGCAATGGATGGCGGACTGCTTAGCTGGGATCGTTTCTTCCAGGAGCTTGCGAGGTGGTTTGGCGTCGACGGGGGCGTCATCCCACCAAATCCTGATGATGAGTTCAAGCCGTACATAACTTTTACCGGCGGGAAAGACGCGCCACTGGGCTACGGCCCACCCACGGCCCTGAAACTCAAATTTTCTCTGGGCGAATGGTTCAACAGACCGGAAAGCCGAAAGGTGTGGGAGCAGATTATGGCTGACTCTGAGGGGCGACTGACGGCGAATCCCTTTGCAGATGGAACTACAGAGGGGATCATTTCTGATTTCGCATATACTCCTTTCGGAACGCTTTCGATGAATAAAGCGAGGATCTATGGGTTTTCGGGGTTCGTAGATTCTTGTGAGAGCATCTTTGAGTCGTTTGTTGATATGGAGCGGATGGGCCTGCTTCCGCCGATGAAAGTCGAGGCTGCTAAACCGCTTGTGTAGGGACGGACATCTATTTCAAAGCTGCAACGCGAATAAGCAGTCTGACTCACTGGGTTGAGGCAGGGGGGGAGGTTAATTAAGATAAAGGTATCATCATACAAACAAAACACATTATCCTCTATTCATTGTATCCATCTAAAACTCCTTTCTATCCAAAGAAATAGGTATAATTCGTGACGTCGTGAAAGTAAAGTGCCCCTCAAGACTCAAGTCCCAGCCACAGCAATTGCAGCAACAATGACATCCAGAGCACAGCTCTGCGAGGGCCCAGTAGCCTTAAGATACGGTCCATTCCAAGCAGGGCCGAGCAGGTTCCGCTCGTTGTTCTCAGCCCAAATAACGTCTGCGTTTTTGAGGATAAAATCACGGTACTGGTCGCGCGGAGCCTCGTCGTGGAGGTAGCGCAGGTTCCGGATGAAGATGCCCTTGAATTGTTGGCCGTCTTTCCCGCAGTTCCCGGCTCGCAACTCGCATTTGTCTGTCTCGATGAGAACGCCGTCCTTGTTGGAGAGGTGCTTGATAGCAGCACCGGCAATGACATGAGCTTCCTCGAGCAGGTCTCGATTTCTCGTCGCTCGGAACAGCTCAGTTAAGCCGCCAAGTATAACGCCCTGATTGTAGGACCAAGTCTGAAGACCGTTGTTGTTGCATTTGTCGTCGAGGCCATCGTTGATGAGGTTCTCCTCGTTGATCATGCCGCTGTTCTTAAACCAACGCCACTGATCTCTGGCAATTTTGACATAGCGCTTCCTCTCGGGACTTGGATGAGGACTTCGGTTGGCCAACGAAGCTGCAACGAAGAGGTACAGCTCGTTCGTGATGGCGTTGACGTATTCACGGTCCTTGTTCCAGTATATGCCCCCGTTGCACGGCCCTCCAAGACCGGTCTGCATATCGTTGAAGATTTGGATTGCAGCGTCCAGATACTTCCGCTCCCTCGTCACATCATATGTACGGATGAGCCCAAGCGCCCACCAGCCCTCGTCATCGTAAAACTCATTGATGAAATCATCGAAGCCCCGTTTGTCGAGGAAGTCTGAGTCGCGTTTGGTCATGCATCCGGAGTTGTCGTCGATGCAATAAGACGAGAACACCATGCCGTACTCGTCAAGTGCCTTGTGTGTAAGCACATTCTCCTTCTGTGCTTGAATGAATGTGTTGATCATGAATCCGCCAATATTTAGTGAGTTGCCGTCGTCGAGCCTTAGGTCGGTGAAGTCGGCCAGCATAGTCAGGACGTTTGCGCTGTTCCACCAAGCATCGTCCCAGATTCCTGTCTGGATGTTGTAGAATTCGTCATTGAGTGTTGTTATAGCGCTCATGGCGTTGTCAACGTATTGTTCTGTCCTGGCGACGTTGACCTGCTGGAACCAGTCCTGAATCATGGCTGCCAGAGAGGCCGTGTGAGCTAGGTTCACTTTCATGTTTAGTTGGCAATGTGCAGCCAGAGAGGGTATCGCAGGAATTTGTAAACGAAAGTACGAGACACAAATCGACAGCAACGCTAAGCAAAGGGCAGGTGAATCAAATGCAGAATATCATGCGACTATGTCGAACGTGGCGAGGGAGGCATGATATAGCTTGTCTCGCAGCTTAGACAACCGCTGCCCTCGATCGAGCGCTTGCTCCCTCCTTGCTCATCTCAGGCCAACAACCTGGCACAGAAACAAGCCAAGTCCCACAAACAACATCGTTTGAGAGTGAGGTTGCATAGTTCCGCGAGTGGCTCAGCGCAAGTCGAGCCCCAGGCCAGCACCAGGAGAAACTTCTCTGTTGGGAGACGATAGGGTCCAGATGGCGCGGTGATCGGCGTCTGGTCCAGGGCAAACTGAGTCCGGAGGGGGCTAACCCAGCAGAGCCAGGTGGCCAAGAACTGAAGGGGCGCGTAGTACTTCGGCATTGCGTGTTGGTTGGGATTGGCATCAGTCAAGAAGCGCCGATAATAGGGCCAAGTGGGCGTTTCAGCCAAAGATTTGGTCGTCATGCTATCAACAGCCGCCGGGAGTTGCTTAGCTCCGACCTGCCACCGACCCCTGCAGCGCTCCGTACGCGTTTGTGCCCTCTTCCGGCGCCTCAGGTCGGCACGAAGTAGTGAAATTCACGATGCTTGCCTTGCTGCTTGATGCCGCCGTGACTATACCAAGCTGGACAGAAGCTGGCGTCACTGCACCGCATCGGAGGGCTGGCTGCAGCTATGGGTATGACAGACCTCAGACAGCCACGTGTGGCCGTCGCCCAGTCTCTGAAGAAGGACAAGCGTCGCCCAAAATAGCGCGTAAAAGAGAAAAACCTGGAAATGGTTGATCTACTCGTGTGCTGTGTGATTATGGACGCACGCAATCGGATCTATGCTAAGCGGTGCGCTGTTCTTGCGTGGGCGTTGACCGCGTTTCATGCGGTACTGCCAAGGTGTTTGGTACGGTCGTGTCGTCTCGGGCGTGGCTGCCCAGTTTAGAAGCGTTATCATGCTGGCTCCTGCTTGAGGGCGATAAGCGGTGAGGAATCAACATTGTTGATTGAGAGGTCGCCGCCCATCTCGTTGCGATGCTGATGCCATGCTTAGCTGGTAACGAGGAGGAGAGGAAAGGTTGACGTTGAAATGTACGGTGTCAGTGAAGAGAGGAGCACCCAAATATCCCCGATCCTAAGGTCCTTACCCAAGTACACGACTTTTTCCTTTCCTTTCTGGTTCCTCAGATGCTACGTTAAACTGGCTAGTGAATCACCCGATATCTTTCTATAATTTTGAGGGTTCCAATGTTAAAGCGTCCTTCAAGTCGAAATCAGTCCTTTCCTACGCAAATCGAAGAAATCCATCGACGCATGACACGATGCACCGGCGCTGAGACCTACCGGCAACCTGGACCTGGAACCCGTTTACAGGACAGCCATCACATCCAAACCCTGACGATCATGCTACTGCTTCCGGAAATTATCCCTTGTCCCACCGCATCCTCCACCGGCACTCGAAAAGCTACGGCCTCGGATCACCGCATCTGTACGTGCCCGCAGTATACCGCCTCACCTCAAGCTCGATTGTGTCACTCATCAACGTCAGCACTCAGCCGGGCAGGGAATTGAGTATAGAGGTGTCCGGTCCAGTGAAAAGAGGAGCGTGCCTTTTCTGATCCAATTTTAGCAGCAGTTGAACGTCGTAATAGAAGAGCGGCAATTAGCATTGGTCGTCCGGTGCCAGTAGCCGCTGTCAACCAATCGATCCTGACGGACGGTTTCGAAACCGCTGCTACCTATCCTATCTACCAGATCGTTAACCTCAAACTTAGCGTCCGTACTGAAAACATTTGGGAAATGAGAGGGAGATGCGATGAACGATGACTTATCTATGACTCTCAATTGCTGTTCATCCGGTTTGACGCACAAGCGGCACTGTAACCCTAGAGTCTAGACAGGAGCGATGTTCCGTTCCCTCCAAGAGCATGGTTAGTAAAGTACCTGAGACCTGAGACATCGAGACTCAAAGACACGATAGGAACAAAGGATTCATCACACTTCACTAAATATGTACTAGATCCTTACATTCCTCAGACTTGAGTCTCCAAGATGTAAAGCGTGGTCATTATCGCTCTCACGCATTGTGTTGTGTAAGATTTGCCTAATACAGTTCGTGAAGCCCACTGCAGGTGGCAAAGATCTTGTCGGCCAACCTTCATAAAGATGAAATGTGTAGCTGGGCTGTGATATCGAAGAAATGCGTGTTCTCTCGCTAAGCGCTATAACCAAAGGGTATAACATCCCGGCCATGCCGCCCCAAACGCCAAAACCCACATACTACTCATTCCCGTCGTTATCCATCTCTTCATATGAAGCATCCAACCCTGGGACCCCGGCAACCCATTCAGTGACTGCTCATCGACCCCGCGATACTCGGCGCTCGCCCACTATTCGACCCCTTCCTCATCGAAAACTTAGAGAACACTGACGTCGTAGATCGAGCCTTCTCGTCAATGACTTTGTCCCGTCTTGAGCCTTCTCCGATCGGGCTGGGCTCTTGGATGGTGCTTCTGTCGATGAAGGCTGCGGGGAAGATGCCTGTCTTGCCCTTGCTGGTTGACCCAGACCAGCACCAATGATCGGGGTACGACCCTGTGAATCTAGTCAGCAGTGGTTCACGGACAGTGTCCCAAGAGATAATTTACATGTAATGTTGGTGATGGTGTCGCCCTTGTCGAATTTGAGCCAGTCCCCGTTCTTCTCCTTCTCCTTGTCTTTTTGGACGAACCTCCACTTGGCCTTTGCCTTGACGCCGCTCGATCGATCATATCGGATCTCTTTGCTAGGTGGCGGCTCGAGTCTGATGAGCTCGGTAGGCACCGATGCGTACTTTCCATCATGCCATCCGAAGCACCATTCGCCATGATACTGCGCTGGCCACGATATGCCAGTAACCCGAGCCCCTTGAGCAAGCTCCAGAGCCGGCGAGCGGTCGTACAACAACGCCATCCCGTACATTCGCCGAACCTGATCTTTTGCAATGCCCGATGGCAAGGGAGAGATTTCGGTTGTCCTTTCGAGGAGGGGGTGCGGTTGGGGTGGCTGTCGGAAGTGGATATCGTAGTCGTTCTTATGCTTTTCTGGCACCTGGACGGTTTCGATGACAGTGACGCCCGGGACCTCGGGGAGTGGGCGAGGATGACGGCCCAGATGCTCGAACAGGGCTTTCTGGTTGAAGAAGACCGTGGCGTCGGACTTGTCAATTGTGTGCCCATCCTGGACGCAAAACACACAGGCGTACTGCACGTCGTCGACTCTTTTGGCGGCAAGATGGCTCTTTTGCAGAAACCGTACGCGGAAATGGATGCCGTTGCGCGCAAAATTCCCCTTGTCTGAAGCCATGTTAGCAACAGCCAGTCGCAGTCATTGTCGGGTAGCCTACCTTGACGATTTACATCGGTTTCGATCTCCGCAAAGTCAAGCTCGTACAAGCAGCCCAGACACCTTGCAATAGTCGCAGATGCAACGAAACCCTGTTCTAATATTAGCTCTGCAATTGTTTCTGGTAAGGTCACAAACAGCTACAGGTTTCTTGGTTCTCTTAACACCAATCCCACCTCTGGCAACGTCCTTTGCTCCATCGCAGAAGCCTTTGGTCAAGTTGAAGGAGCTATGTTCATCGATCTTGCATTCCTCCTTATGCTCGGTTGACAGCTTCACTGGTTCACGGGGCACCTCTGTCTCAACGGGGATTGGGGCGCTGTCCATGTCGGCTAATGCTGCAGCTGAGTATTGCTGAGAGACCGCCTCGGGGGCTTGCTGAGAGGGGTCTGCGCCAAGTGTTGGGCCCTGAAGCGGACTGACAGCCAAGGAAGCCCTCGGCATTCTCGAATCATGGGAAGGCAAGCTGATCAGATCGGGCCGCAGAGCCTCGCCTGCTTCCGAGCCGTCTGACATTGGGAACGATGTTTGCCTGGAGTGTTGAGAGGTCGGGGAAAGCGTGACGTTTGCGGGCTGGAAGAAAGGTATGGTGCTGTGCTGCGAAATATCGTTCTCCGGTATAGAGAACGAAGACAAAGTCGGTTGTCTTTGCCGGGTATTATGATGACTGGATGCTGAGTGGCCGCTTGCACCACTGAACCTCCTGTCGTCAACCTCGACGCCGCTGTGATCTGGGTGTCCGGATCCTGCAACACCTGGAGGAGGTGGGTGGACGACTGACAGGCGCATGCCGTCGCCGCTCAGAGAAGCATTGGGCAGGACTGGAGATTCATCGTCGAAATCTCGCCTATATTGAGATGCGGAATCGCTTCCAGTCCTTGCTTCGCCTGGCTTTGCCTGCCAATCCCATGGGTTCCCAGATGGCGGTTTGGGGGGCGCCGGCGGAGGTTCGTTCGGAGGACTGCTGGTGTGCATGAGTCCCTTCAGCTGATGTGCCGTATCGTTGACATCCGCAAGGGAGCTATTTGCCGAAGCACGATGAAATCCATGAGGCGGAAGTTGCATGCTCGAATTCTGAAATGGCGAGGTTGGCGTTGGTAGCTGGGGAATAGAGCCCCTTGATGAAGCAGCATCACTGACGGGCGGCTCGAGTCGCATGCGCATGAGAATATCGTAGATCTTGGGCGCGGCTTTTCGGGATAGACTCTGCAACTCAGCAAACTTATCGGCATCGAAATCATCCGGCTCAATGTAGTCATCAAATTCCCACAGCAAGTCTGTTAGTTCGCTTCGGTAATTGGCGATGTCGTCTACGCGTTGTAAGCAACAATCAATCACATGTGCGGGAAACCAACCATTTTCTTTGAGTGCCGCCACAAAACTGGAGCCATAGTCGTCCAAATGCTTCTTGCAAAGAGGTTCGATGCGTTTTAGTCCTCGCTCAGCTTCTTTGAGCAAAGATTTGGATGCCTTGAGCAAATCAGGGTGGTCATCGCCGGCATTGTCGACAGCCTGCCTTGCCTTGTCGGCGATCTCCTTGAAAGGAGAGATGATGAGGTCCTCGATCTCCTCCATGGTCGGATGAGTCCGAGAGCCCCCTATTCAAATAGAGTTCAGGAGATTAACTGATGTCTCGATCTGACCTCTTGTCTTGCTGGTGAGCTCGCCCAGCCCAGCGCTTGTCGACCCGTCGTCCGTCCTCGGTTGGCGGGGTCCTCGTACTAGCGGAGCAGCTCAACGTCGCCGGCGGTGTTGGCGAAAGAGCACGAGGTGTCAATGCCTTCCTCTTGGTCGTTCGTTTCGGCTTGCAGTTCGAGTGCTCGGGTCGCAGGATTGTCGTCTGTCGTTACTCATATGGTGTTTCTGAAATGAATAGAGGAAAGGGAAGAGCAGCAAGCGAGCGAGCGAGCGTAAAGCAAATGCCGCCACAGGCCAGGGCTGAAGGACTGGTCCCAAGTGATCTGCAATCAGCCTTCCTCGCGCCCACCTTGTGGGAGCGGACAGGGACAGCTCAAGATGAGGTACATTTTGGCGCGGTTGCCTCCGAAAAGGTACGAGTGGCTTGGCAAGGCAAAATGGGGCCGACTCTAGTAAGGTAATCCCTTGGCCTCTACTGCCCGCGCCGCCATGGGCCACGGCTGAGGATCAGGGACCAGTCGGGCGAGGTCAGGCTTATGCCTGGTGGAAGGACTTGCTGAGGAGGGGTTTCTGGAGTCTCGTTTGGAGAAGCGCTGCAGGGATCGCGGGGCGTCGAATAGGCGCTGGAGGAAGGTGCACGTACGGCAGCCATTGTGACGCAGTGGGCACTGAACGGGAAGAAAATGCGCCACTGCAACCGCCACACTTCGAGTCCTGTGGAGGCTCCCGCCGCCTGTATACTCTACTGACCACCACCACTGGCACGTACCAGGCAGATCCTGCGATGCTGCAGTCGATGAAGCCACGTTCGTCTCAAGAGGTGCTTCACCTTCCCGATTGTCAAGACTCGCCCGTCGTACCAGGTCAAGAACACCCAGAGCAGCCCCTTCATAGTTCTTCCTCGATCGCCAAGGTTCCCCTGTATCGACCATGCTAATTCCTGGTACCGCCCGCATGCTGTCGCGGGTTCACCAACAATGGATCTCCTCCGTGCCCGGCAGGTCGCCTCCATCAACAGAGGCGGCTCAGTTATGTACGACTTACTCGATCGTCAGCCGCCGAGTTAGCCCAGCAATCAGCGGCGTTCGGCGGAGGATCAACAAGCTATGCCGCGCAAATCAAGGCAAGCGAGGTTTGATCGGCAGCTACTTTCGCAACAGCTTGATTGGGACGGAACTTCTTTACAAGAGGACTCCGAGGCATTTGTTAATGACGCCTGCGAGTAGGGCCTCTCGCGCTTGTTAACACCTACTCAGCTAACACGGTCATTCGACTGTCGAGTCAACCCGCAAATCTGCCCTTCAGCCACGCGCGAGCCAAGAAGCGCAGCAATTCAGCTCGTGCGCCAATCTAGGCGACCAGTACAACCGCGTCCATGGCCCACATGCCGTGTTTTCGCTGCGCACGAGCTCGATTGTGTCGGCCGCTTCCTTTCCTGAAGTTTCCATCGTGGAAGACGTCCTCAAATTCAATCCCTTCTGCTTCACCAGAGTTGGACGCATTCTTTGACCTGCTGCTTCCGACTCCAACGTGGTGCCCCACGCAAGATCATCGCCCAATCCACACTCGCTTGCCCAGGGTCTAAAGCATGAGTAGCGGCTCCGTCTGCGTGCTGAAACCACAATACTCAGCGAAGCCGACAAGAGGCACATGAAGTATCGCACTGCTTCGAGTGAAGCAGCAACTAGGGTTTGAAGACAAACAAAGTCATATTGTCAACGGAGAGCCTGCGTCAGCAGTACTGAGCTGCCCTCCAAATCCCCCCATCTTCGGCCTGCCTCTCTTACGAGTACTCGTAGGGCCTCTAACGCACTACCACGTGGTGCAGCATCGCGCCGCGCCAACGCTCGCGCGTGCAGCTGGCTGTCGGCGAGCCCGACCTTTCTTGTCGGAGCCGAGTGAACCAGGTCATTGTCCCTCTTCGAACTGCTACGCCCCGAGGCAGCCTCAAGACGCAACGCCGGCGGAGGAGATACGGCCACGCCAACACATGCAAACAGACAGCGTGATCCTCACTAAAATTGAGAACCTAATCAGAAAAGGTAAAGAGGGATCTTCTCGCCGGCCATTGCGAGTACAGGACTCATAGGGCTGACCAGCGGAGGTTGCACCTCAGCAAGGCTGCATCAGTAGCACTGCCGATATACTACCATACCAGTGACAGCCGTGCGACCGGATTCAACTTCCAATGTCTACTTCACGGTGTATTTCCCTTTCGGGACTTAACCAATGCCCTATCTGGCGACAAGTGTACTCGTCAAGCCCACTGATGCATGTCTCTGGCCAGCTCCCAAGCCACTGCATGCCGGACACTGCGCGCGACCCGACTCCCTTCGTCCGCTGCTCCTTGTTCAACCATGTTATTGCACCACTTTCTCGAGGCGTCAAGCCGAGAAAACACAGACCTTGAGACTTGAATGTGCGGATTGGTCTCGTGGCTGCCTCTCGCATCGGAGCTACGGCTTGTACATGTAGCCAGAGATCCAGGTCGAACAGGCATGCAATTTGCCTTGATTTCTTTCAGCTTCCAGGCTTTGCTAACGGTTGTAATATTTGGCCTGGAGAGGAGCCCACGCTGGCTCCAAGCTTCGCAGACCATACTACCGTGGTTGGTCCTACGTCAGACTCAGGCTCGAACAAGCCGAACGCCGGCTACCAGCAGAAAGAGCTGAAATATCCAGTCTCAGTCGTTGACGCGGTATGGCAGCGTCGAGACTCGAGACTCCGAAGCCCCCCGCGTAAACAAAGTACAAGTACGACCCGAGACATTGGCATTGGTGGGCTCCAGGAGCCGCTCTTGGCCGCGCTGGCATTGGAGATCATGTGAGCTTTCTCATCTCGCGTCCACCTTCACTTTAAGAGCGAGAAAAGCTTTTGACACGGATGGGAAGGGTACGTGCGCAAAAGGGGCGTCAAGAATTTGGCAGGCGAGTCCGCTTAGATCCAAGCCTCCAGGCATTGGCCAGTTCTTTCAGCTGTGTGATGGTAATGTTTAGGGGATCGACCCTTTCAGCTCCTCGTTCTCCAGATCTCAGCATCGATTTGACAGAATCCGAGCTGTCAAAACGATAAGCGCGGACAAGTAGTTCCGGTGCTACGTCTCCACGTGGCAGACTCTCCATGTGCCCATAACGGTCAGCATCACGACACAAAGCAGTCTCGACTTCCCATCAGGGACTCGAGATCTCACTAGACAGCAAGCCACTTCAAGCCCCAACGCCTCCAAAGCCCAACAAGGGGCCAAGGGTCCAGGAACTCGGGCCGGAGAATATGGCTAGATCACCGGTAGAGTCCGCGAGGCTAGCCCCGATGCGCCCTAGTCCGCCACACTATCCCCAACTCCACTCACTATTGGACTTCACCTGCACAATCGCAGCGGTGAAAGTCCAATATTTGCAGATGGGATTCTCATGTTCTTCGTTTTCTTTTGCTGCTTCTTGTTCAGCTTTGACGATAAATCTCAGCCACCGCTGCGATAGTGCCTGGAGGCGTCTGTCTATTCGAGGCTGAGAAAGGGGCGCATGCCCATGTGGAAGCTGTCACTCACGGCGGTAAGGCTGCTGGTTGGCTTGTTGGTTCCTGCGGAGAGGCTTGCTCAGCTGATTGTCGAGTGCGCAACTGCTCAAGTCATCGCATTCTCAATGAGACAGCCTGGCAACCGAGTCTCGACCCGGATCGGCCGAAGTCGCTCTCACGATGTTGACTCGAGATGCAGTGCCCTCAGTCACGGACGACTATATAAGATGGAGCTGACTGCCTCCTGAGCAATTTGTTCTTCAATAAGCAGCTCAAGAAACATCACACTCAAGCTCCTCAAGTCACCTCACAACCTTCACCATGAAGTCCTTCGCTTACCTCCCCCTTCTCGGCGCCCTCGCCAATGCCTCGCCCCTTAACGCCCGTCAAGCCATCGACTTCGACCTCATCGACTCTGTCCCGGACCCAACAGTCGTAACCCTCGACGCCCTCGCACCTGCCACTACCGTCGCCTTCGACCTCGCCGCCGCCACTGAGGAAGCCATCAGCCTGCCCCTCAACGAGAAGCGCTCTGTCGTCAAGCGCGCTGCCTGCGAAGACCAGCCCGAGGGTTCTGGTCCCGCCCCTGAGGATGATACCCCTGAGGCCTTCGTTGCCTTTGAGGAGTTCGCCGACGCTGCTAACGGTGCTGCTGTGCCGGAGGGATATAAGCAGACTTTCAAGAACTTGAAGGGCAGCAACTCTGCTTATGCCTACATGGGACACACTCTTCTTGAGGAGTACGACCCTGCTGCTTGCGCCGCCAAGTGCGATGCCATCAAGGGCTGCTCCGGTACGTATACCTCTCGTCCGCACCCTTCGAAGCCCAAACTAACACCATCCAGGCATCAACGTCTACTTTGAGCGCTCCCCCACCAAGGAACCTGGTTCCGGCTGCGAGGACCCCGCCTCAACCACCTACATCAAGTGTGTCTACTGGGGCGGCTACGTGTCCGACATCAACGCCAACAACAAGGGCCAGTTCCGCGACGACTTCGAGGTCGTCATCGCCGGCTCCAACGGTTACATGAAGACTTCCGTCCCGGAGATCAACTCCTACACCGGAATCTCCCTGGGCAACGCCGCCATCAACGCGCCCCGCAACTGCAACGGCGAGGACACTTACCTCGGTGTCAAGCTCTTCACCAACTCTTACTTTGACCCTGCTCTCTGCGCGGCTGCCTGCTCGAACATTGACGGCGATAAGCCGTGTCGCTTCTTCACCACTTATGTTGCCCACCTCGGTGGCAGGCCTGAGGGCCAGTACTGTGCCATGTACTCGCAGAGCTGGGATAAGAGCTTTGCTGACAATGTTGTAAGTGCCCTTGGATGACAACTTGCTTTCTATGTGGAGGAGACTAATGGTGTGCAGGGTCAATGGCGCGGTGAGGAGTTCTACTCTGTCAACTATGCTTTCGCCTACTGGAACACTGCCAACCCTGGCTTCCCTGAGAAGAAGTAATCCCTCTCCGAAAGTGTCCCATGTTGCGCCACTCTCTAGGGTGAGGTTCAACAATAGTTTCGACTAACACGCAGCGGCTTCTGGACTTGAGCGATACCAATAAACGGATACACGAGGATTCGGCGCTGGGCGACAGGCGCAATTGAAGATTGGGTGGCTTAAGGTTGATTCAGATACGGGGGTAGATTGCAGAGGCGAAAGTCAGGAGTAATGAAGTGACATTTGTACAATTCGTTCATCAGGAGGCGCTTAATTATCATTTTTCTTTTCCATCGTATCCTGTTCATCGTCGTTGAATCCCTCACAACATTGTCGGCCATCAACTTCCTTCGGGCGATATCAGCATCAATCATCAATTGCCTCTTTTCCCTAGCCAAGGAAACGCTTGAGAAAGGTGTGTTGCTTAAGCTTTGGGGCTCGGGGCGGGCTTCTCGGACGACCCCTTCTTGCTATCCTCAAATTGCTGAAATCGTTAGCTCAGTCCTCCTCACCAACCTCATCTCGACTTACCAACTCAATCATCTTCCGTCCGATGGTAATAGTATCCTGCATGCCCCTCTGCCTCTGCCAAAACACATCCTCGGGTGTTCCATGCCCCTTGATGCTCAGCTGCCTCGCCTCCTCCTCGAGAGTCTCCCTCGTGATCTGCTCCCCCTGCTCAATACCGGGTGCAGTCGCCTTCTCCGTGACATCCTGTCCCAGGGTCTCACCTAGGAGTTTCTTCTTCATGGTGAACCGCTCCTTGCGCTCCTGCTGCAGACCCTTTGACTCGAATTTGTTGAGCACGAATCTGGTCGCCATTTGGACGAGGAAGTAGAAGTGCTCCGAAAGCATGATGGCGGCGAGGACGCCCCAAGCTGTGATGTTTGTTGTTGTCCCGCGTGCACCCTGGGCGGAGCCGGAGCAGAGGAAAACGATCGCTGAGCTGGTGACGCTGCCGAGCCAGGAGAGGAAGCCGAGGGCAGTGAGCCATGGACCGATAGAGTCTGAGCGCCAGGGGATAGGTCGGCGGGAGCCGATGGCGATCTTGACGGCGTCGGAGCGGAGTTCGACCCAGTTGTTGATGAGGAAGCAGCAGGCAGCGAGGGGCCACGCGACGGAGAAGAGGGAGAGATAGCCGTACTGGATGACCATTTCGCGGTAGTCACCGCTGACATCGTAGGTCTCGAGCTGGCATTCGTGGCGGACACGTTGGAGGAAATCCGTCTCCTCGGCGTGGTCTTTTGCGTGGGGCTTGCTCTTTGACTGGTACTCCTTTGCCTTGTCGCTGGCCTTCCTCTTGGCGTAAGGAACTACGACTTCGGTCGCGAAGTTGATGATCTGCGCGGTGACGGTGAAGTAGAACATCTGGCCGCTGATCCTCGCTGGGTTAATCTGAAAATCTTTTGTTGGGAGGGGCTTCTCGCTGAAAGTGATTGTCTGGGCGGCTGCGTGCCAGAAGTCGAGGAAGGGGACGAGGATCTCGCCAAAGGGAATGTAGACGAAGGCCGTGAAGAGGAGGGGCATGTACGAGGTCATGAAGTTGAGAACGAACTGCTTCTGGATGAGGGCAGCGTTATGAGCGTCGACATTTTGGTAGTTTTCCCAGTTGGTAAGGGTCTCGGCAGCTTGCATAAGAACTGTTGAAAAGAGAGGCGTGAAGGTGCAGAGGAGAACGGTTGGGAGGAAGGCGAGGTATTGCTTGCCCCCGCCGCTGTAGACCTCGTTGATGAAGACCTCGAGCGAGTTGCAAGTGACGACCAGTCCACCGAGAACAAGGATGCAGGCTAGAGCAAAAGGAACCTGCAGGAGCTGTGTCTTGACTCTGTTGATTGGATCGTACACCTTGACCGGTTCGCCAGTGACGGCATCCTCAGCCTCGTACTCCCACTTGAACTCCGGCCTCGGGTGCTGAATACTGGACACGCCACGGACGCCCCAGCCAACGGCCAGATCAACCTCCTTCTTCTTCCAATACTCGAAGAAGACGACCGACCAGAAGCAGCTGAGGAGGGCGTACAGCTTGGAGAACTGACCGAGGAGCATCCACGCTGCGAAGCCCGCGGCGGCGGGGAAGATCAAGAAGCGGAAGTAGGATTGCACAAAGGCGAAGTAAAAAGCAACGTCCTCGCCAAACTTGTTCCTGATCTCATCGAGATCGGCTTGGTCAAGAAGGTATTTCTTAGACCACTTCTGGATCCAAGCCTTGTTGAAAGCATGGTTATGCAGCGGGAAGACACCCTCGACGTACTTCCACTTGCCGTGTCCGGGGGTAATACCGGCACCACCATCATTGACGGGCTTCGTGAGGATGAGGTAGACGAGCCTTGTCCTCTCAGCCTCGGTGACGGGCTCATCCTCCAACGACTTCTTGACGTCCTTGTCGGGGCTGGAAGCGCGGACGCCGTGGAGCCAGTCCTGGAGACGGGCGCGGTAGACGTGCTGGGCGAGGAAATCGGGGGAGGCGATGCGGACGAAGATGAGGAGGGAATCTTCTGTGCCATGGCGAACTTCGGTTGCGAGGCCGACTTTAGTGAGGGCTTCGATAAGCTCGACGAAGGAAGCCTCTGCCGCGGTGCGTTCTGGAAGCCCGGTCAATGTGTGTTCAAACGCGAGGTGCGGTGTTTATTCATACCCTTGGAGGGGATCTTGTGGTTCACGACAAAGTCTACGCCGAAGTTACTCTCGACGGTGCCGTCGTCGCGTTTGCCGTACAAGCCTCTGAGGCTCGTCATCGTGGCGGTGATGTAGGATGCGATGTACCAGCTTTGAGGGATAGTAGGCGAGGACAGTGAAAGGGTTGGGGAGGAGGGAGCAAGCGAATATATATCGAAGAACGATGACGCGGGGGTGGGACAAATGTGAAGATCAGGGAATTTGGAGATCTGGATCAAGATCGCCCTAGTCTGCTCCGTAGCATCTGCAGAAAATCAGGGAAGACGTCACTGATTCCAGCTGTGAGCTGAGCTTGAGCTACTAGCGCTGGCGATCAGCAGCAGCTGGAGGGTAGGACAGCCCCTCTCAGGTTAAGCAAGCAAGTAGGAGCTGCTCAATCAAGCCAATTGCTGGATTTGAATCATGCGAATAATCTCTACCTTGTGTTGCTTCCCTTTCAATCTGTATGTGAAGTAGAGTCCAAGGTCGCATTGGGCATTGGAGAAGCTGGGCGTGCTTCGGGCTCCCCCACTAATTGGTCCCCGATCAACAGGGGTGTTATGACATCAGCGGGGATTTTCGAGCTCCTGAGCTTTAGCTTCCACGCGGCATCTGCCATCTGATATCTACATTTCCTCTCGGTCAGCTCAAGCTTCCACCTTGGCTTCCATCTCAATTCAACTCATTCCAATCCCTATTGTCGCCCATCTGGCGACAGCATCATTAACACAATGGGTCTCCTCACCCTCCTCGGTCTCCGTCGCCGCAACCAATGGGAGCCCCTGACCCTTCTCGACCACATCCTCGCCTCCCCCCTAACGCTCCTCATCACAATATTCTACAAGCTAGTCCTCCTCCTCCGCGGCCACCCCTTCCACCCACCCCGAACACGCCCGCCCATCCGCGTAGTCGCCATCTCAGACACCCACGACCAGACCGTGCCCGTCCCCGATGGCGACATCCTCGTCCACGCCGGCGACCTCACAGACGACGGCACCGTGAGCAGCATACAGAAGCAGCTGGACTGGCTGAAAGCCCAGAGCCACCCTGTCAAGATCGTCATTGCCGGGAATCATGATTCTTGGTTCGATCCCCGTGCGCGACGAGACGAGGATGTCAAGACGCTGCGCAAACCGAATATGCAGGGGTTGACCTATCTCGAGAGTTCCATGGCAAGACCCGAGATCCGCGGGCGAACGATCAACATCTTTGGCGTACCAGACATCCCAGAGATCGGTCCCAAGGAATTCGCCTTCCAGTACAAACCAACCGCCCGACCCTGGCTCAGCAAAGTACCCCCCGAAACAGACATGTTGATAACCCACACGCCCCCCTTCTCCCACCTCGACCTCAGTCTAGGCGACCCGGCGCTCCTGCGCGAGCTCTGGCGTGTGAAACCCAGGGTACACATCTTCGGACACGTACACCACGGCGCGGGGACAGAAGCAGCGTATTTCGACGACCTGCAAGCAAGATACGAGCGGCTACTTTCGCGACCGAGGTTGGGGTTGGTGAGGGAGTGTTTTCCGTGCGGGCTTTGGCTGGATGTGCTGGAGATACTGTATCTTGGGGTGGAGAGTGTGCTTTGGAAGTGGCTCATGGGAGGCCCTGGGAGTAACGACGGGACTTTGCTGGTAAATGCCGCGCAGATGGATGGGAATTCGGGGAGGGTCCGGAGCAGGGCTGTTGTGATTGATGTTTGAACTTTAAGAATTGTGTATACTTAGAAACGAGCGAAGCCCGGACAGACTCTTCGCTAGGAGCCCCCCGGAGGGATATACTCCGACCAAGTGGTCTTTCGATTCATAGATCAAGCAGGCAAAAGCAAGGAGTTCGTTTAAATTCTTATTCATTATTATTTTGATGTATCTAAAGAAAAACGCCACCTATGCCGCTGGGTATCCTTAACTCCAAAGCAAATCACCCTTTACAACACCATGATCAACCCCACAACAACCGCCCAAGCAACGACCCCCTTCCCAGGTCCCTTCCTCTCCACTGCCTGTCCCTGTGGGAGGTACTGCGTCCCATTGCTCACAGGTCCGGCGGTAGCCTGCGCCACACCGCTAGGACAGACCGTCGTAGTCTGCACAACAAAGCGTTGCTGGTCGGGACGGCCTGCCATGGGGGGAGGTTGCGGGTGTTCCTCCTCCGCGACGTTGGCATAGACGGTGAGCCTTGAATCTCCGCCGCAAAACTGGCTTGCGTCTCCGGGACAGGGCGTCGAACAGTCTGAGGAATCGAATGAGAGGGCCATTGTTGATTCATCGAGAGTTTTGGCGCAGAGACAGGTGTCTCCTGAGAGACCGGCGTAGGTCTCTTCTGAGCAGGAGACGATACACTTTTCTAGTGTCATGTCTTCGGATTCTTCGACCTGCTCGAAGGTGGAGAAGGAGGAGGATGACGAGAAACAGCCGAGGTAGGAAAAGTCTTCGATCATGGCTGGGTTGGTCGATGTATCTGTAGAAGAGGGTGTGGTTGTTGGTGGGAGTGTGACGGTGGGTGTAGGCGTAGGAGCTGGAGTAGCGTTGGCGTCGAAGGTGTAAGCTTCGATGTAGCGAACATCCCAGTAGGCGTTCTCGAAGGCTCCGGGATTGTTGGCGACGTATTCCTGGCAGGTTGGCGCAAAGTCAGTGCAGGAGTCTGCGGTGCCCCAAAGAGCGTTCCCGTAGTCACCGCAAAAGTTGATGTTGATAACAAGGCTCATATCCTTGAAGTACTCATCAACATCACACCTGGAACTGCCAAACACAGCCTGCGGCCGTCCCCAGTTCTCAGGGTTGGGCGTCTTCTCCCCAATATCAGTCGGGATCTCGCCACGAGCAAAGTGCCAGACTTTGATGAAGTCGCTGTCCCACTCCATGGCGTACACACCACCGCCAACAGCGTTGAAGCCATCGCCGTAGGAGGAGGCGTCAGTGGAAGGCGGGTTGTAACCGCAGCCGATGTTCTGGTCGCCGACATAGCAATCCTCGTTGCGCTGTTCGCCGGAGAAGAGGCCCTCTTGGGAGGAGGGGTCTTGGAAGCAGCCGGGGGCAGTGTGGGCGGAGATGATGTTGTTGTGCGCTGTGTTGGCGCCTTCGATGATGTCTAGTTCACCGCCTGCGGGCCATTCTTCGCCGTACGCCCAGACTATAATTGCGTTAGTTCCACCCCTTTTCTGAGGATCAGATAACAGGACTTACAAGCTGGCCAGAGACCACATTGGCTAGGAGGCATGTGAAGGAAGTCGGCAATGAAAAGCCCATGTGTCCAGCTCTCCTTGCTTTCCAACCTGACACTGGGACGACCCTCATCAAGGGCATAGGTGTTCGAGCTATCGACCCCGAGACGGACAACTCCTGTATCATCGTCCAAAGAGAACAGACCCTGGGCTTGTGCGTCATCGCGTCCTTGGTACGAGACAAAGCCGTTGGAAAGATCGGTGCCGTTGACCCAGTCGAAACCGTCGAGAAGGGTCTCGCCCATGTAGGATGTTGATAGAGTGTAAGCCATGTTGTGTCTGTGACTTGTGATTATTCGATGGAGAGCAAAAGGTTACTCAAGTTGGAAGAAGCCATGCTTTTATCTTCGTCTTGAAAGGCGTCCTCGGGTGGTCGGTTGGCGTGGAATGGTGTAGAGGCTGGTATATTCACCTAGCGGCCTTGTCCAAGAACGCAATTCGAACCACGAGGTTGGATGCTCCCGCCGAAATCCAGGGTTCGCCACGAGGCCGCGACATTCCGCTCCAACCCCAGAAAATATTACATTCCAGAGCGAAGAACTTCTCGAGCTTCAGCCACACGTCCAAGCAGGTGAGACACTATCGGTAGTGATCCGGACAACTAGCCTCGCAAGCTGAGACTCATCAGCCTCATCACCAGCCTTGCGTCTGAGACAAGACCGCGAAAAGCCCCATTCCAATGCCGGGCTTGAATACCATGACACGCCAACCTGTCTATTCATACAGTTCCGTGGGTGGAAACCCGCATGCCTCGCCCAACGCCTGCTCGCTCGCTGTACAAGAATGTCATACAAAGCCATATCGAGTATCCCATTTTTGCTCCTTGGCTTTTCAGGTCGATGTTGTCTAGACCATGATCCTTCGCAACCCCTCCGTTCCGCCGAGGACACGCTTGCCCGTCACCGCACAGCGGCCCTTTCCGCTCTCCCACTTGCCCTCGCGCGCCTCCATGAAGGATTCCTGGATGTCGTGGTTCCCTTCGATCCATTTGTGGATGCACGTGTAGCAGTAGACCAAGCCCGTCTGGCAGACTGTTGGCGTGACGATGTCGTCTGTGCAGATCGGGCACAGGGAAGAGTCGGTGGGTGCAGGGACGGTGTATATCGGCAGAAGAGATGGTTTGGCGATCGGGGCATTCTCCGGTGAAGGCTGAGAATCTTTGGCGTCGGCTTCCTTCTCACTCTGTGGCTCAGTCTTTGACTCTTGCTTCTTCTTCCCCACGCCCGAAATAACAGGTGGAGGAAGCTCGATGTTCTCGGCGGCTTTGCGTGAGAGCTGCTTGGCGAAATCCGACTGGTACCACCACTCGAGGAACTTAAGCGCGAAGATACTAGCCGGCAACAGAACACTCAAGCTCGAAAGCACCTTGGGCCCCAACTCTCTCGGCGACAGAAGCGACACCCAGCCTGGCGGCTTTCCCTTCTTTCCAGCAGGCGTGTTCAGCGCATCAATAGCCTGCATATCCGCCGCGTTCATCATCCGTAGCCTCGAACCAATCAACCACATAAGCGGACTGTGGTATTGCGTCGTATCAAACAGATACCCCAAGTTGAACGCCAACATGGCGAAGTAGTAGCCCGCATTCACACTGGGATAGACGTTCCGTAGAAACCACCTATAGTAGTGCAAAAATCTCTGCTTCATCGTCGGATTATCGGGCATGCGCGTATACGCCGCCCCAAGCAACGCCCTCGGCGCATTAACCTCGTACCCCTCATCCAGCTTCCTCTTCAGGTACGGTACCGCAACGAGAACAGCCAAGGTCTTCCACACATCGCGACTCGTCAACTTGAGTGCCTCCCTCGCAACATGAGGCGCGGCGGCGCTGGCCCGGGGTATCTCGCCCACGAGAGCCTTGTCGCGCTTCAGCCCGTAGAAGTTCTCTGTGAAGCTCCCGCCTCGGGTGCGCAGGTAGTGGCGCTCGACGAGGAGCATGCATAGCGCGTAGAGCTCGTCAAAGGAGTTGAGGATGCGGAGGAGGTAGCGCGGGTGGCGGTGGGTTGCGACAGTGAGGAGGTAGCGGAGGGTGGGGAGGAGGGAGGAGAGCTGTTGCTCGGAGAGGATGTCGAAGAGGTTGGGTTTTTGGTCGTCTATGTTGTGGCGGTCGCGGAGAGCCGTTACAAATTCCATTGCGGCGGCTCGAGTTTATGGCTTCGCTCGAAGCCCTGGCGGAGCTCGAGGCTCGCAATGTGAGGATCTGGTCTGAGGACCTGGTCTGGCAGCTCTGTTCTGCTTCTGGAAGGTCCGCAATTCGATGCTCGCATCGGACAAGCAGCAGGGAGGTTAGGGAGGCGAACGGGATATCGGTCGGGAGGAGCTCAGGAGACAGCCGAGAGAATCGCAAGCCGGCATTAATCGTGCGCTGATGTGAATGTGAGGTTGAAGAGTTGATTAACGAGAGCAGGTGACGTGACGTCGAATCTGGGAATTCGGTCGCGACGCCGCCAATCGGGCTTCGGCCAGCCGACGGTCCCATGTGCCTCGGCAAATCGCCTGCCCTGGCCGTTCGCGGTCAGGGATTCACCTTAGTCAAGCATGTTCAATCATTAAGCGAGAGATACCGAGTGCTTGACTTTTCCACAATCGCTCTTTCTCGTGAAGATATTTAGATAATCTCAACATACGGGAGTGCCTTTCCAATCGCGCATACATCTGCTCAGGTATTTGGCGCATCGCATTCGGATTATTTTCAACAGTCCGGTCTACAAACAGCCTACCCCAGACTTCGCGACCCCAGACCGAGCTTCAGTACATCATGGGCACCGACACCAAAGACCACGGCCTCGATGCCAACAATGAGAATTACGCGATGCTGAAGGGCACGCCAGAGGAGAAGGTGCTAGCTTGGTTGAACCTGCTAAAGACCAAAGAGGGGCATTTCAAAGCGGGTGTAAGTCAAACACAACAACTCACTTATCTACTAGGTACTATGGCCATGGAGCAGAACGACAGCCAAA
This sequence comes from Cordia subcordata, assembly GCA_028554755.1. NCBI lineage: Eukaryota > Viridiplantae > Streptophyta > Magnoliopsida > Boraginales > Cordiaceae > Cordia > Cordia subcordata. Next base: position 34,074 of record JAPTOF010000050.1, on the reverse strand, counting down.
GCATCGCAGGAAAAAAATCCAGGACAACACGCTAATTATCAAACTAGGACTGGATGGCCGAGCTCATCCCTCACATGAAACTCCTCACCACTTCCTCTTCAATGCCCCATCCCAACATAACCCTCTCCTACACAGTCCAACCAACCCACTGCAACCGCATGCTGAACCTCCACGGCGGCTGCGCAGCAACGCTCTTCGACTTCACAACCACCCTGCCCCTGTCGCTCATCAACAAGCCCGGCTTCTGGCAGTTCCTGGGCGTGAGCCGCACGCTGAACGTCACCTACTTCCGACCCGTGCCTGCGGGGACGGAGGTGGTCATCGAGGCGGAGGTTGTGCAGGTTGGCAAGAAGCTGGCTACTATCCAGGGAGTCATGAGGAGGAGAAGTGACGGAGCTGTTATGGCAGTCTGTGAGCATGGGAAGGTTAATGTTGATGCGGATATGAAGAAGTCTAAGTTATGAGATCACGATGGGCCGGGTAGATGGCTAGTTGTATAGATTACATATATATGTTGACAACTTCGAGCCTTTGACTTGCGAGCTGATCCCTTCATGCCAACCCACTTTCGAAACTCATGAAGCAACCCAAGCAGGCATCCCTTCACGAGGCTTGATCATGAGGAGCAATAACATCCAAATCCATCTCAGCGTCCTCCAACAATCCTGGCAACTCATTCTGAATCGGCTCCAAATCAGCATCCCAATCCTCATCCTCCTCATCCTCGTCCGCAAAGAAATCTAGCGCATCAGTCGAAGAGTGCGGACTTCCACCCAAGGCAAATATGCCGCCTGGGCCCGGTGTGTATATGCTGCTCATGCCGTCCAGGAGTGCTTGTCGAGGGTCTTCTGCGTCGGTGGCTTTCCAGAAGGCGGTTGGACCACAGGGGCCATGGACGTCGTAGTGTCTGCTTCTACATCAGTGCCTGTCGTAGTTACGCTTTTAGTGTGATGAGAGGTACATACCGATCGAACCATGTTCCAAGAACGCCTCTCGCAGACTTAACACCACCAACTTGGATACCCTCACTCGCCCACCTCTCCTCCCCGTTGAAGACACTCACAGATCTCCAACGTACTTCGCCTTCCCTGGTCAAGCGTACACTTCCTTTTGATTCAAAAACAAATTCAGCTTCTGTTCAGCAAAGAGCGTAGCTAATTAAAATGGAGGATGGTAACTCACCTCGGATACCCGAGTTCGCGTTGTCGTCCATCGAGTCATCAATCGATCGAGATTCGCCCGCAAAGTGCACTACCGGTAGTTCCTGGCCGTCTTCCTCGCCGGGGGGTTCGATGGAGGTGACGTGTAGTTTCATCGTGATGAGACGGGTTGCTTCGCCTACGTGGAGTGGTGGTCGCGGGGTGCCACTCGGTACGAGGGAGTCGAGGGTAAAGTTGAACTGGAAAAAGTCGCTATAGTCCAGAAAACAGACGATCTGACCCTCATCAGTATTTACACCCAAAACCCGAACTTGCAGACTTACTCGATACCAAGAGCCTGCCACGCCATAGGGATCCTGCTCGTCCAACTCCCCCATCTTAGCCTCCTTGACCGGGACAAAACTCCTCGGAAAACTCCCGAAGAAAGGCGTATCCCAAATCTCATCAAACACACCGGCACTCCCCCAAAGTCCCTTCACATTCTTTCCCAGCACGATACTAATAGCCTCCACCTTCTCCCAGTCAACCCTATCCGTCTCATCATTCCGGAAAGGTCCCCATCGTGTGAGCGGCGTATGCTGCCTCATATCGTACACCCTCGAGCACGCGTAGGGGTAAGTCATGGTGCTCCGCGTTCGCCCAGCTTGGAGGACAGGTTTGCCGTGGAGACAGTGGAGTTTCGCGGAGAGTTGGTGTGATTCGTTGGGGGAGGCGTTGCGATGGCCGGCATGGACTTTGTATTTTATGCGTTCGAAGAGGGAGGATTGTTGCATGAACTGGTTGGCGGAGGGGTAATCTGTAAATAAGTCCCGAAGGTAGGAGACATTTTGGGATGAGGGCTCGGGGTCGGGAGAGTTGTTGGTTAGGGAGGCATCGCGGAGGATGCTGATGATGGTGTTGCATACGAAGGCAGAGACGCTGGGCTGAGGGATGTTAGCTTGAAAGCCCTTCATTATTCAGGCGAACGTACTTCTTCTTCATCTCCCTCTCTGCGACTGACTTTGAAGATGGTCTCCAGCTGCACAAGCTTGAGAACCGCCTCCTCCCAGCTCATCTCAAGCTTGTGATCCGGCTTATCCTAGAAATACATCAGCACCGCGTTCTGCAGTAGCTCATGGTACGAATGCTCACCATCTGCAAAAGATAAACCTCCCGACAAAGACTTTGATTTCCCTTTGTAACATCGTGAAATAATCGACACACCCGCCTCGCTGTAGTAAAGCTAGTGGGATCAAGCCATGAGAAGACCTGGCTGAGGAGCTCGGCGGGCAGATTCACGATGGAGAGGGGCTGTAAGCCATTGGTAGGCGTTATACCGTCCATCCTGTGAAGCTCAAGCTTTCGATCCTACTATAGACTTGTGAGTTTCTGATCGATGAGACGAGAAGGAATGAGTTGATGACTGAGTGCGGAATGTTAACGGTGATGAGGCTGACGACAATGGGTGGTGAGGTCAGTGTCTCGGAGTTAACGATTCGGGGGTTGCTCTCGTCCCGATCTGCAGGGGCCGACCTTGGTGGGGCACACCTTCCTTAACAACCTTCAGAGGTGAGATAAAGTTTCTAAGTGGATCGCTGTTATTTAGACTAAGTATACCTCGAACATGCTGTAGTCCGTTACCTTGAGCTGATTGTAAGGAATTGTGTAGTCTTCTTCGAACTATGCCGCTAGAGTTCTTCGAGGTACCTGAATAAGTTTGCAACCCTAGTATGGTTCACATGAGCTATCTCGTCACGGTACGACTCCAGTGGCAACAGGCTTCAGCTTGCCCACAAAGAAGTACGGAGGAAGCAGATGTGATTTGTGAGCAATTCAGATGAACGGTAGAGCGCAAGTAGTACGAGGAGAAAGAATCAGTCTGATTGAAACAGTGCGCTCGCTGCACAGGGTATCCGAAGCATCATCCAGCAAAGCAAGTCTCAAAACTCAGCAGAACCTCCGAAATCACAAACCCCATATGTCATCATTCTGCCCGAGCAGCAGCATTATTCTGGAAATCCATACAGCCATTTTCTCGTCTTAACATTGATGAGCGTCGCAATCATCATCCATCTCATATATACCCATGTCTTTCCCAGTCCAGTGCGCCATGCTCTCCGAAATCATTGCACGCTTCAAACATTCGTCGCCCCTGAGTTGAGGTTGATACAGTTGTTCAACAGGTTTGAGCCTTCGTGCAGGAGCTCCCATCGTGTTTCTTCGAAGGTGTCCTTTAGCAATAAGAGTAGAGCCGTGTTGTTGCTGAGGCCCTTGGCATTCCGAAGCTCATTGGGGTCGGTAATACTGCCAAAGCGGATCAAGTACTCTCGCACCTGTTGCATCTTTTCCTGGTCCGTTACAGGAGGAGTAACATTCGGGCAAGGCCCCTCTTGGGCGAACCCATAGCACCAGACCACGAGAGTCGCAAAGTACAACACCCACGGCCGATTGAGAAGTACATCATCCCTCGCGTGGTAGGGCTCATCGTGGTGATATGCCACACTAGTCGACGAGCCGACAGCATCGGGGATGAGGACCGAGCACAAGAACTTGAGTGCGTAGAAGGTGGCGTCTCGAGCCTTCGCAGACGGTGCCCAGAAGTCTTTGATCCTCCTTTCGGCGCTCTTGAATTCCTGCGGACCAATAGCTCGTCCTAAAAGTCGTTTGGCGCGCGCAAACATTTGACAGTCGACGATGTCCGCGTGCATTGCCATATGCGCCAAGTGATGCAGCACGGTGCGACTCTCAAAGATCATGTTGAACTCGTTCCTCTTCGCGGCATCGAACCTGTAGGGGTCGTTTGAGGCTTCACTGCGGTTCAATGCGTGGTCGAAGTCGGCCTTCCAGTGATCGTAGGCTCGAGTAAGGGTTGCTCGCCACTTATCACGGCCTCCGAGGGAGCTCGATACGCCCCCACCAAGCACATTGACCTGAAGATCCCTTTGGTGCATGTGCCATGACACGCTGAGCAGACCAGCCATCGTGACTGTCCTGCCAAAAGAGTTGGTGTGAACTTCTTGGTTGCTCAATGTGCGCTTGAGTCCTTCTAGGAACGATACGGGCTTGATACCCCGAGACAGCAGATTCGCTTCAAGACGCCCGACCTCTGCGCTGCTTGTCGCCTGCCAGAGACTCTCATCACACGGAAGCGGCAGTCTCATCTCGTGTGCAACCATGACTCCGCTGTGACCGAACATGGTGGCATGGAGCGAATCGACAACAAAGGCAGCGAAGGCTGCACGCCTGGTTGCCTCATTCGTAATCCACTGATTCCACCACTCCTCCGCAGTCTGCGGTCCGCCGGAGGTGGAAGAGTGTCGCGATCCATTGGCACTATCCATAGGGTTTGGCGGAGAATCCAGTGCGGATTTGCCAATTAGGGAGCGTCCGCGGCGCATGAGCTGGATAGTCGTCGCGTGATGGATGTGTGCTCGTTCGTGCAGCTCTCGCGTGGAGTACATCTTCTCATACAACTCGAGTAGAATCAAAGTTTGGAACACCCAGAGCTTGGCCGGGGGCCGGAAGTTGACATCCATGAAAACCTCCCAGCGAAGATGCCACGCAAGGAAGTTGGACAACTTCGCTCCTGCTTTGACCACCTTGGGCCCGTACGTCCGGTCAAGCAGTGCGGCGCCAATAGTCATCATGGCGAGCAGTAGCAGGTTCGGAGTCTTGTCAGGCGAGAAGGTTGGCTTGTGCAATATAGGCATCTGGTCGCTGAAGTGATACCAGTAGGAGCTGATATAGGACTGCATCTTGGTCTTGCTCAGCATGTGGGTGTCTGAGGTGCGCTCGCCCTCGAGGATACTGTCTCGTCTGCGTTCGACAGGCGCATGGTCGCTCTCGTGAAATCGATCCTTGACGAAATCGAACAGCTCTTGACTTTTTTCCTCGGAAATCGTTGCCTCGGGCTCGTTTTGATCTAATAAGTTGTTGACGGCCATCACCTGCTGAGGCGCGTTCGGGAAATACCCCATTGTTGAAGGATCAGCCCCGGAGAACAGCGCTGTATACTGATTGTGGTTGAGTTCGCCATAGCTATTCAAGTTAGAAACCCTCCAATACGCACTTTAATCTATACTCACCTGGCATATTGTCCATGCATCGCGGGCTTGCTCATGGGTGACCTCTCTCCAGGGGACGACGTATTGAAGAGGAACGAGATCAGGTCCTCGGGCATCCCAACATAGGGAGACTTATTCATCATGTCGCTGCCAAACACGGGCACTGTTCCCGGCATTGCCATCTGGTCGAGCATCATCATCTCTGTTGGTTGCTGGTGTGCCTCCGAATACTCTGCCGACTTCGGATGGCCTTGCGCTTGGGATACATCCGCCTGGGACACCCCGTGACCATTAGGATACTGCGACGGCGGCAAGTTGAAGGACATCATGTTTGACTGCGGCACGTAATTCGATGAGTTCGTTTGGTGTTGCCCGGGCGCTGGGGAAGAGGCACTCATGGATCCAGTTCGCTGAGCCATGCTTCCATGCGCCGGCGTGACGGGAGAGTGCGTGTAGTCGTAGCCAGAGGTGCCATGGTACATCTGATCGTGACCGTATGTATCAATGCGAGGAGGCTGGTGTCCATTCACCTGAGGTCCATTTGTGTAAGACCCTTGAGCCGGAGCGTTCATCGGGGAGTACTGCCCCGAGTCCTGGCCGTGATAAGCTGAAGATGCTGGGTGCTGGTAATATGCCGGCACGGCTCTGGCGGTTTCAGGAGATGCTGAGCCCTGAGCATCGGTCTGGGATACATGGCTCAACACAGAGTCCCGACGGCTGAGCTGGGATCCTTTGGCAGTGTGGCGGTCCATATGACGCTTCAGTAGGTCGCCACGAACAAATGTCCGCGAACATCCTGGATACTCGCAGTGATACACCTGCTTTGAGTTGTGGTTTAGTTGATGTCGATATCTAGGTCAGTCAGCATGGCGAAACTCAAATAGGGCTTGTCGACTCACAAGTGCTCGGCGCGCGAGTAGCTCTTGCCGCAGCCTTCTGCAGAGCACTCAAATCGCTTGTCGAGGCCTTTTCGACTTCGCCGCCTCTTGCGGGCTGGGCCGCCGTCCGAATTCGATGAGGCGCCATTGTTGCCCTCTGCGCCGGCGGCGTTGTCCTGAGCCTCGGGAGAAGGTATGGGCGGAGGCTGCCCCGTCTTAATTCCAACACCTGCGCCATTCATGATGGACAGGCTTATATCTGCGATCGACTTCAAAGGCCTTGTCTCGGGTCGGGGATGTCGAGAGACTATGGCATATGCCATGCCCAAACGCAAGTGGTATATGCGCCGAAGACTCCAATGTATGCGCCTTGATATTTGGTCCCAAGTATTCCAATCTTAAGAGTTTGCCCCTTGTTACAAAGACTGGCCTGCTCTTTATATACACTGCGCTAAACTCGACGTCGATGTTGGTCGAGCTCGGCTGCAAGGACGTGGGGGATGCCGGGCGATTTGACAACGTGAGTGGGTTGCACGAGACCAGGCTCGCAGGCAGATTCGTGCTCGACCACTCCAATCTATAGACACACAGGCCTGCCATGCATGTCTGCGGAGTCGTCAACTCAGCGAGCCATACGCTCTCGATCCGAGTCCTCGTCGCGTATGGATTTCGATCTCGTCGTGGTAGGCGTCCGACTTTGTTGCGTGTGTGGTCTGGGGCGATATTTGCGGTAGTCCTCACCAGGCAGAGAGCGGGCGCGATGGTGGTAATGAGTGCAGTCGCTGAGGCTTGCTCGCAGGTGTTTCGGCGCTTCTCTTAGAGGCGGGCGGCAAAAGGCGCGGCATGCTGCGGTAGAATGCAGAAAGACGAGTTGGGCGTGTGAGAGGAACAAAAAGGGTCCCAGGTTGGGTTGAAGTAGCAGAGCGCAGAGCAGAGCAGAGCAGTCGGGCAGTGGCCTGGCAAGCCTGGGCAGTCGTGGTCATGCACGAGGATGGGGTGCGCTTTCTGCTGTCGTGAATTGGTGGGAGCCTATTGGTTGATCAGCAGGGGCGTCGTGCCCCCTCCAGGCCTGTCTCCAGGCTGCTTCCCCTTGTCGCCCGCCTGAAGCACGTCTCTATTCTATTCCACTAACACCGTCCGGGGGCGGGATGTGGGCCTCCACCACCACCTGTCTCAGTGGAAGTCGGCACTCTATCTGTAACTCTCGAGGCCTGTCCGAGTCTCTATCAACGGTTGGAGCGCAAGGAAACAAGTCGTTGCTGCGGGCGCATTGTATGTGACTCCCTCCGTCTATACATATGCAACATGGCACTGAATATCCAATGACCCTCACCTTGAGGGCTTGTTACGCTGCTGTTGAAGCCTACGAGCATGGCAGGCTCATCCGTGGATACCACTCGGGTTAGAACACAAACTGAACGCAACTTTGAAGAAGCACCCCTTTAGATAAGACCATGGCATAGTAACTTGTACGTAAAGCAGTTTGAGCCAGCAATACAATATTACCCTTCCATCGTGGCAAGAGGGACATGCGCAGTGCCATCGACGTCAAGCATGCTGCTAGTGCTTCTTGAACAGCCGGCACAGTGCTGAAATATAGCTCATCTCCAGTCTCATTAGTTACTTGCCTTTGCAAGCAGGTTGTTGTCAATGCTCAGGCACGCTATGCCAGTGTCAAGGGGATTGCAGACGCACCTCGGCGCCGGGCGAGAGGCGGGAAGCGGACGTAGCCGTAGTGGATACGGCGTGCCCAAGTACATACGAGTACTCGGCCGGTTGTTGATTACCTGGCCCGTTCGTGCTTGATCGAGGCTACGCTGTTTTCAAAGACTCTTGCAACCTGCCTCGAAATCCAGGTACACTTTGGACTTCTTCTGTAGCTTCTCTCGCCAGTGCACAAGACGGATGCACAGGTTACACCAATCACCAAATTGACGCTTTCTCTGCTTTTTTCCTGGAACTGTTCCAGTTGTTGACGTAGCTCGAAATCTGGGGAATGGGTGGGATGAGCAAACCAGAAGTCCTAATCGAGGCTGAGGCCAGTGGGGGTCACACTCCCCCCCCAGCAGATCAAATGCCACTAAAACTTCCTTCCTCCGCCTCACAGGCGATATTCCGACCTGGGGACCACTAACATGCGTCAGGTAGGTCAACCTTTATCAATTTTCTTCACGAACACAAACTGAAACCTTTACTCACCGCATCCCTTACTCGACAAGCCCTGGGCGCCTGCCTCACTCACGCGCTTTGAATCTCCGCCGCCGACCGCTTGAAGGCCTGAGGCCTTGGAAGCAGCACTCCCTGCCACCCACACCGCGTTAGCACCCACACCATTTGCTCCGACCTTGCCTCTTTCTGGGCATCCATCACCAGCATCATCACAGCGCACGCAGCGAGCTGACGAGGCTATGACTTTGTCTTTCCTGCGGTTCGTCGATATCCTCGTACTCGCAATGAAACTAAGCGCCGCTTAAGAGCAATGATCCGGTAACGAGTTTGCCTCCTTCGCCGCCGCACTGCGATGCCCTCCGCCTCCTTTTCACTGGGCTAATGTAGTCATCCGGACGTCGACTGTCTTGTTGGTCCGTCGACGCAGGCCCCATCTCTCTGCATGGTCTTCTGCATGGTGTTGCAGATGAGACCCTGCGGCGACTTGCTCATGCATTACGCCCAGGCTGCGAGGCCGTGGACCAACCGACATCACGATGATACATGCCTCACTGATGCACTAGCGTTGTGGTCCATTGCTGACTTGCACTAGCAGCTCACGAGCAAGCTTTGAGATCAAGACTTGCGGCCTCCACTTCACCGTGATCGACGACTTGTTCACCACCTGAGATGTTCTATCTGCGCGCAGTGTTGGACAAGGCCAGCCACTACAGACATCGTCACGCATTCTGCTAGCTGATGTCGGGGCTGCCGTCGCTGGCACGTGTGCCAGTGTTGTGTAACGTGGAGCTTCAACCTCCGCTGTCTGCAATCAGACTCGACTTCAGTGGTCTAGAAGCCTGCTAACTTATAATCATCCAAATTTAATTTGCACGCTCCTTGAGCAGACACTCGTTGTCGAAGGAAGGATATCATGCACCCAAAGAGGCTCAGGTCACACCGAGCTTGGCCTGACCGAGCGCATGTTGGAGCCGCTTGGTTCTTACCGCTAATAACAATGGATTCGCAGCAGCCACCATGACGATCTTGCGCGAGCCTCCCCTTTTGTCGACCAGTATGAGCCTGCCGCGGATTATGAGGAAGCGGACTCCGTAGCTCAGAACTGTTGCTGACAAGTCACATTCGCGAAGCGCCAGGTTCACCGGTGGACTCGAGGTCCCGGCCACAACCTTGTCAAGACTCCTGTGAAGGGCAAGTCCTGGCAAGCCACAGGTGTCTAGCAGCTGCAAGTCGATGAAAAAAAAGCACCGGCGCCGCCGCTGCTGTCCTCGGCAGCCGGTGATGGCTGAGGGAGGGGAGGACGATGCAACCAATCGCTCCGTCCACTCACGTCAATGGCATCTTGAGGCAAAACTCAATAAGGGCCGAGCTTTGCTACGACTTGTTCCCTATCAAGTTGGGCCTTAACACTCGACGAGATATTCGACATCGACACATAGAGTGTGGTCTCTCAATGACCCATCTCCGGACTCGCCAAGGCTCTACCAGATCAAAGGCGTGGGGGTTCTGCGCGCGATGGAGGCCAGGCAGGTGGGTGGGCTAGATCTTCAACGCATTCCATGAGCTCATCAGCTCGCAGGTGCTGCAGCGATGACAGTACGAAAGTCAAACGGTCTCGTGATGATTTCCTTCTGCGCTCGGTCCTAGTATCGGCCGAACTGTTGGCCTGTACCACCTTTTGATTCCTTGCTCAAAGTCTCACAGCATCAGTCCAAAGCCCAAGCGCGATCTCGAGATCACGCCGAAAACACGAAGCATAGTCGACCTCGACTTGATTGTACAGAGCAGAGCCTGCCTCCGTAATAATTTCGTCGTTTCATTCGCTTTGGAACGGGGTCCCTAAATTCTGATATCCCGATGAAACTCGCTCTGTTGCTAAAAAGACTCTCTACACTGTCGATAACTGTGCATCCACTGCAAAGCACTCTTTTCAAAAAGTCCCTAATAATAGAGGTACAACAGCAGCATGCGGCTGTTTGCTTCTACTTTCCGCATAATGATTCTTAAAGGGCATAACAAAATGTGGTGATTCGGATATCCATGGATGGTTGTAGGGTAAGCCTTTCACTCTGTTGGTTACCTCGGAAGGTACCATCCATAAGCTATCGACCATCAGAGACAATTTCCGAGTATTTAGTATCTACGTAACAATATGAATGTCCATTATGCTTTGCTGTCTTTCTAGTCGGCGATGGACTTCTTCTGGGCAAACACACGATAAGCTTTCCGATAAAGCCAAGAGCAGCTTGCCATTAAACACCTGGGTGCCGGAGGATTGGACCCTGAAGCGGCCAAGTCCCCGCTTTTCCCGCTGTGACGTCGCGTTTCAGAAGGGGGAGGCACGAAGCAGGCGCGTGCCTGCCACCACCAATTTATCCCACCGCCAAATTTCTGCCGATCTGCCACTTTCCCAGGCCTACTCCTCTCTTCGGTTCATTGCCTTATCCTGCGCACTATCCACTCGCACAACCCCAGCAACGACTCATTCCTGGAACATGAGACGCCCCTGTTCACGCGGAACTTCAATTTTCAGCGACTCGACTTCTCCGGATCCGGATTTCCAACTTCCTCCCCGCTGATCGAGACCGACCACAGCGTCACCGCTCTAGAAACCACGATGCCCCCCGCAAAGTCAGCCCGCAACAACAACGACGACTCCAAGCCGGAGTCAGCGACAGGCGGCAAGAATGGAGGCCCAGCTTCAGCGAAGATGCGTCGCATTACTAGTCAACAAGGTGGCTCCAGCTTGCGCGAAGTTCAGAACGCCTCCGCCACGAGCGCACCCCGAACAGCCGCGGCTGTAGAGACCACAGCGCCCAGTGTAAGTCAACTCCATGTTTTTGTCGAGACCGAGCTGCGCTAATGGCCAATTCCAGTTGAACTGGTCTACTTTCGATCGCGACGTCCTCCACGCCTACAACCGCGAACACAAACTCAACTCCCCAAACTCCTTCGTTAGCACGTTCCACCAGACCGTCCTTTCGCAACCGGCCGGCATCGGATTATACTCGCCGACTATGCAACGACGGAAGAAGCAGCGTCAGAGCCGAGAGCAACTCACAAGGACGTTGAGGAAGCACTTCAACGGACAAGGGGTCACAGAGAACGACGTGATCACCGAGTTCATATTTAAGGTCCGGAACGACAACGCTGAGAAGGCGAGGGGACCGCATAAGCCGAGTATCGTCTCGCAGGATTAGCATTCTGAGATGAAGAAGGATACACGAGGATAAGCAAACCTACATTTCTGCATTGCTCGGAGTTTCTGGCGTTTGGGACATGGAGGATACCACCCGCAGGCAGGATTATAATGACTGCCCAGGTCTGGCTTGAAGATATACTTTGTTTGAAGTGTGTTTTGGAAGGAAAGCACTGTTAACCTCTGTTTGACACAGCTATAGGAACAGAACTTCCAAATTAAGATACTTCGTGCTCGCATGCTGTCTTCTCGAGCAGCATCGCCATATTTCGTAAACCCAGCTCGTTTCGACTCTTTCCACCGCCACGAGATATTGTTCAGTTAGAATAGGTCAGCAGAAGCGCAAGTCTACAGCACAGTTATGCTAGATCAATCGGAAGCTAAATACATTACACCTTATCTTGAATCTTCACACAACATTTCTCATTGATAACAGCATCTCGGTTGATCGCGAAATCGCAATTCCCGTCGTCGGCTTATGACGGCATTGCGGCCTCAGGCAGCCGAGTCCAAGCCGACAGCGTAGAAAAAAACCGGGGCCGCAGTCGAACCGCAAAGAATTTCTGACGTTGCCGACGCTGGATCTGGACCTTGGATATCTTTTCGACGCCAGCTTCCGTACCACGGCCAAGACCATCTCCTCTCTTCTTCTACAGTCCAATGTTTCGCTGCGACGAGCTACTATGAACACAAGCCTTCTCACCAAGGCCGCAGGCCCGGCGCGGGCACTGGCGCATCGGCCCCTGTGCCGCCAGTCCACGATAAAGGAGTGCTCTGCCGGCTTTCACAGCGCGACATTTCGCGTCAAAAGCAATGAGCGGCCTTCGATACAGCACCCATTGCAGACCCCTTCAGCAAAGCGAGTAGGTTCTGATGTTGAAGATGAACTTGGGAGCTTGCTGACCTTTAGCAGTCTTTCCATTCGACGAACTCCTTGCAGTCAAAAGACCCGTATGGGGCCCTTGGTGTAGGGAAGAGCGCTTCGGCAGGTGAGATCAAGAAGGCATACTATGGTCTCGCGAAGAAATATCACCCCGATACGAATAAGGATGCCTCCGCAAAGGAGAAGTTCGCCGACATCCAATCCGCCTACGAGATTCTATCAGACCCGAAAAAGAAGGAGCAGTTCGACACATTCGGGTCCGCCGGCTTCGATCCCAGCGGAGGAGGCCCTGGGCCTGGCGGTGATCCCTTCGGCGGAGGTTTCGGTGGCGGAGGCCATCCGTTCCATGGCTTCGGTGGTGGTCAGGGTGGCTTTGGCGGAGGGTTCAACTTTGAGGATATCTTCTCGGCATTCACAGGGCAACAAGGCTTCGGTGCCCGAGGAGGACGGGGCCGAGGTGGACCGTTTCAATCCGAGGTTCTGGTGGGCGATAATGTCGAGGTGCAATCCAGCATAACCTTCATGGAAGCGGCAAAGGGGACACAGAAGACCATCAACCTGACGCCACAAGTCCCCTGTGGAACTTGCGACGGCAGCGGACTGAAGACGGGGACCCAGAGGTCATCTTGCAAGACTTGCAACGGTACTGGCACCCGCGTGCACTTCATGCAAGGTGGATTCCAGATGGCATCGACTTGCGGTACCTGCGAGGGTACTGGAAGCCAGATCCCCAAGGGCTCCGAGTGTAAGACTTGCGCCGGCCATGGTGTCGTTCGCGAGCGCAAGACCATCACTGTCGACATTCCGGCCGGTATCGAGGACGGCATGCGATTGAGGGTCGACGGAGCTGGCGACGCTCCTCCAACCGGCAAGTCTGCCGACCCCAATGCACGCAGCCAGCGTGGTGATCTCTACGTCTTTGTTCGGGTAGCCAAGGACCCGAAGTTCCGACGCGAGGGATCACATATTTTATACACGGCAAGTATCCCTCTGACTACCGCATTATTGGGAGGACAGGTATCCGTCCCAACGCTCGACGGATCGGTCAACGTCAAGGTTGCAACCGGCACCAACACTGGCGACAAGATGACCATGTCGGGGATGGGTATGAAGAGGCTCGGCGCCCGCAGGGGAGGAGCTGGTGATCTGAAGGTCGAATTCAGGGTCAACATGCCCAAGTATCTGAGCGCTAACCAGCGAACGCTGATCGAGATGCTGGCCGACGAAATGGGAGACAAGAACGCCAAGCGTGTCATGAACGTCTCACCATCCAGGTGAGATTCAATCCTACCGCATGGCTGAGAATACTTACTTACACAACCAACAGCGATCAAGAGAATACAAGCTCAAGCGACCCCGAACTGCACAAGAACGAGGGCTTCCTCAAATCCATGTGGCACTCACTCACCAACCACCCGGCTCATCAGAAGAAGGACGGAGACTCGAGCTCGAGCTCGAGCTCGCCCAAGGACGACGCCAAACCCACAGAATCGAAGAAGGACCAAGACTCCAAGAAGTCCGCCGACGGCAACTCGAGCTGATCTCGCCCCGCCTTGACAGGCTGTAACATATGTGTATGGGGATATAAACTATAGACGTGGAAGACTGGAGATGCATTTGAAGGTGTTCAAAAGGTTGTATGCTTACTGGCGTCCATGGACGGCCCGGATATCCCCCCAAATATCGTTGTCTGATCTGCGTTTACGGACGGACCTTTGTATACTACTAGTCTTGGAGCGAGTAGCATAGAATTAAGGGGGCGGTTGCCCTAGCGGAGGCCACTCCCCTCAACAAGGTTCTTCACACTGACCTACGCTTACCTGTGTTGATCATGAGTGTTGCAGTTTCTACGATATCCAAAATATCACTTCGGAGGCATCGTTTATGTGCCTGCCAGTGTGTGAGGTCTGTAGAGGTCAGATTCTATATCGGCTCTCACTTATTGAACTCACAGACCGTAGACCCGCCAGCAGTACATTCCAAATGGCCCTTCTTCGCCAAACGCCCGATGAAAGTCGTCCCGAGGTTGTCGCTAAGAATCCCAGCTCACCCAATGGGCTTCAACTTCTTTTTCTTCTTCTTCCCCTCCCCATCCCCTTTTCCCTTCTGAAAGTCCCTCCAACTGTTTATCCTCGTATCCCTCGTCGCCTCCCAGTCTTGATCATGCTGCCTTTTCCTCTTCCTCTCCTCAATCTCATCATCCTGCTTCTTCTGCTCGCGTCCCTCCTCCTGCATCTGCGCCTTCATCTGCCTTCTCCTCCGGTGCTCATTGTCAATCAGCACCTCCCTCGTCTTGACGCGCCATTTCTTGTTGAAGTCGTCCGTCTTGAGTTCTGGTGAGTCGACGGTCCACTTGTTCTCGCGGATGAGGAGCATGCGGGCGTCGGCTATGGCTTCGTCGAGGCGGGCGCGATGCTTCTCGTCCATGAGTTCCGTCTGGGCTTTCTTGAGGCGGTCGAATGCGTCGGGGGCTTGGGGGTTCTTGGTTTTGTCAGGGTGGATTAGGAGGGACTTTTTGCGGTAACAGATTTTGATGTCGGATTCTGGAACGCCGGGGTTGAGGTCAAGGACGGCGTACCTGCGGAGGTTAGCTAGTGGTGAAAGTGAGGACAGGTGGACAACGCACGCGTCGAGGCGGAATGCTTTCAGGATGCGATCGATTTCAGCATCCTGTTCGTCTGATTAGCACGGTGAGGATGATGGGAAGGAATCGCAATACTTTGTCGAACTCCTTGGCTTCAAGCTCGAGAACGTCGAGAGCGTCCTTGTCATCTGCAACATCCTTATCCGCCATTATGGGAGACACTGGTATGTGAAGCTTTGAGTCAGGAAAGAGAGTAATAGCTCCCTAATTTCGTGAGAATTAACAGTAAGGGGTCGCGTGAGATTGAATGTTTGTAGATGTTGGTTTGAAGTTAAAGCTGATCTACCGAAGTCGCTTCGCGCTTGGAGATCTCCAGACCCACATTTACTCGGCCTGCCCCGCGACGATAAGATAAAGATTTCCAGCCTACAGGAAAAAAGTTCAATGGCTGTCCCTGCGTGACGGCTTTCAATCCCCAGCAATCTGCGAGGACCACCGCTGAGGCTCGACAGCAGATCACGAGCAGACATGCCTCATCGTGGTGCCTCACCGACACCCTCCGAGGGCGAGGTCGATATTTTCGACTCCCTTTACCCCGGCGATAACGATACCAACAACCACAGGAACCAGGCAGAAGATGTCGACTTTGGAAGAATTCTCGATGGGCCGACGGGCGGTGACGACGATGCTGATGGAGACGAAGCTTTCATTGCGCTGCAGCAGGCAGCCTCATACAGAAAGGCATCCAATTTGAAAGGACGAACCGTCAAGAAAGGAGGAGGTTTCCAAGCGATGGGCCTTAACGCCAACCTTCTCAAAGCCATCACACGCAAAGGCTTTTCCGTACCGACCCCTATTCAGCGAAAGACGATTCCTCTCGTGCTCGACCGAAAAGACGTCGTTGGAATGGCAAGGACAGGTTCTGGAAAGACAGCCGCCTTCGTCATTCCTATGATCGAACGTCTTCGCGCTCACAGCGCCCGCTTCGGTTCCCGTGCCCTTATCATGTCGCCATCCCGCGAGTTGGCGATTCAGACGCTGAAAGTTGTGAAAGAGATGGCTAGAGGCACTGATCTGAAGTGTGTTCTGCTTGTTGGTGGTGATGGGCTGGAGGAGCAGTTTGCGTCTATGTCTGCCAATCCAGATATCGTGATCGCTACGCCAGGACGATTCTTGCATTTGAAGGTCGAGATGAACCTTGACTTATCTTCGATACAGTACGCTGTGTTTGATGAGGCTGATAGGTTGTTTGAGATGGGTTTCGCGGCGCAGTTGACGGAGATTCTACACGCTCTGCCGCCGTCGAGGCAGACTCTGCTTTTTTCGGCCACGCTGCCCGGATCACTCGTTGAGTTTGCTCGCGCTGGCTTGCAGGAGCCTGAGCTGATCCGTCTGGATGCTGAGACTAAGGTGTCACCTGATCTCGAAAGTGCTTTCTTCTCCGTTAAGAGTGCTGAGAAGGAGGGATCTTTGCTGCACATCTTGCACGAGGTCATTAAGATGCCTACGGGGTCACCGGTAGCAGCGTCGCAAAAGGACGACAAGAAGTCGAAGAAGCGGAAGAGGACACAAGGCCACATTGAAGGAATCGGCAAGCCTACAGAGCACTCAACAATTGTGTTTACGGCGACGAAGCATCACGTCGAATATCTGGCGAACCTCCTACGGGTAGCAGGCTTCGCCGTCTCCCACGTGTATGGTTCTTTGGACCAGGTTGCTCGAAGAAACCAGGTTGAGGACTTCAGATACGGCAAGACGAACATTCTCGTGGTTACAGATGTTGCTGCGCGTGGTGTGGATATACCCGTCCTTGCGAACGTTATCAACTACGACTTTCCTACGCAGCCCAAGGTGTTTGTTCATCGCGTTGGTCGAACAGCGAGAGCTGGACAACGGGGCTGGAGTTACAGTCTCCTGCGAGAGATGGATACGCCTTATCTCATTGATCTTCAGCTTTTCCTCGGTAGGCGTCTGGTTGTTGGGCAGGAGGATACTGAGCCGTCGTTCACCAGCGATGTTGTGGTTGGCGCGCTGAAGAGAGATTCTGTCGAGCAGAACATGGAATGGTATAACAAGACCCTGAAAGAGGACAGCGACCTCAACGAGCTACGAAAGGTTGCAGTGAAGGCGGAGAAGCTTTACATGAAGACTCGTAACTCAGCTTCGAGCCAAAGTGCCAAGCGAGCGCGTGAGCTGGTGAAAACGAATGGATGGTCCGAGCTGCACAAGCTCTTTGGGGACGATGTAGATGGAGACGAGAAGGCACGAGTCGATATGCTTGCGAGGATAAGCGGGTTCAAGCCACAGGAGACCATTTTCGAAGTTGGACGAAATGACAAGAAGAAAGGGTCTCACGAGGCAGCTGAGGTCATGAGGCAGATCCGTTCGCGCATTACTCCCAAGAACCGGCAGCAGACGGTCAAAGAAGCCGATTCCGACTCAGAGATGGAGGATCTCCCAGATAAGCCAGACACGCCTTCGGACGGTGCGGAAGAAGCCGAAGTCGCCATTCAAGAGGACGAAGATGATGACGACGATCTCGAAGTGACCGTCTCCAACGACCAAAACAAGAAGGGCAAAACAGACTGGCGCGACGCCGAGATGTTCATGTCCTACACTCCCCGAACGACATCTGCGGCCGAGGAACGCGGCTACGGCGTCCACTCGGGCGGCACATCCAACTTCGTCGAAGCAGCTCGCGACGCAACCATGGACCTCACAAATGACGAGTCCGCCAAGGCGTTCGGCCAACCCACCCGCTCCAAGATGCGTTGGGATGCCAAGGGCAAGAAATATGTCAGTCGCGAGAACGATGAGGACGGCTCCAAGGGCGGCAAGCTGGTCATGGGCGAATCCGGCGTCAAGATCGCAGCGAGCTTCCAGAGCGGACGCTTCGATCGGTGGAAGCGCGAGCAGCGTATGGGTCGTCTTCCGCGTGTTGGTGAGGCGGAGAAGGGCGGTAATCAAGCCGGTGGGCTACCGTCGGGGCCGAGGTATAAGCATAAGCAGGAGAAGGCGCCGAAGGAGGCAGATAAGTATAGGGATGACTTCCAGGTGCGGAAGAAGAGGGTTGATGAGGCGAGGGAAAAGAGGGTTGGAAGGTTCAAGGATGGGATGGGGAGTAAGAAAGAGCTTAAGGGGATTCACGACATTCAAAGGGACAGGAAGCTTAAGCAGAAGCGGAAGGAGAAGAATGCTCGGCCTTCGAGGAAGAAGTAGATGTCCTCTCGGAGTTGAAATTAGCTTCTCATATGATATCATGCGTCAACCATTAGTCTCGGCCGATAGGCCTTTGTCCGTGATTGAAACTTCCAAAGTATCGCAACCTTCGATTCTCGATCTCATGCGCATATCGCTTCGCTTCATGCAAGCTGGCGGCTGTCGATCCCAGCGGCGTATTGGACGACCTGAGCCGTTGCCGACGTTAGCGGTCGGAAGCCCTCCCCGAGCGCCAATGTGCTGCAGTGCTGCCGGACCATGATAGTGATGCGTCCTGCATCCTACAAGCAGCTGCAGGTCTTCATCGACGGGTTGTTGAGTTGTCGACTCGGGGCACTCTTTGCTTTTTCGTATGTCGAACTACATCGCTATCAGCAACCCGTAAGCCATACTCAGCCATGGACTTACCATTTGCGTGCCAGGCTTGAGGGAATCACCTGATCGTTTGCAACTCCACCGGGGCACCGCGGCGGGCTTCCGGACAAGGGTGATGGATGGAGTCAGCTGTCATTGCTGTCAAGGGGGCTTGCGGAGGGAGGGATGAGACAATCTCCCACATCCAACATCCGAGATAGGCATGTCGATAGAAGCGTACGCGGACCAGTAATACTGTAAAACAGATAGTGACAACGAGTCTCTTAGCAAGGCACGAAGTGAAGGAACCTCATCACTACCAGCTTGAACCGACGTCGTACTTGTACGGAATCGACAGCCGCTGTAGGCCTGGGACAGCTCGAAAGCTAAAACCGTGGGGCGGGTCCAAGCATGACCCGTCAAGCCATTATTCCGGGGCCTCTGGAGTCCATATTCCTGTGACGACTTATAAGCTTAGCTTCACTTCTCGCTCATACCAAGTACTTGTAGTTGCAGACACGCATCTTCGTTTGACGGCTCAAACCGAAAGCTCACCGCCAGAGGGGAGGAAAGGGGCAGCTGTAATCCAGCAGGTGTGTGACAGACAGAAAAGCTAGCGGATATTACTGGTGTGCTGAATGTGACTCGAGTTGCAGCAGTCTCCATTTTGCTCCATCCAACGGTCCCAAGCAGTCGGTAACGAATCTTGACCGGTCTTGCTGTGGCCCCGTGGAGCGTTGGGAGTCAAAAAGAGGCTGCCGTCCATGTCTCACCTGTCTGTCTCCGGCCTTGTTTGTTTTCTGCCTCGTTTCCCTTTAGAGCTCAGGCTTCTTCTCCGGACTCCTAGACTGACGTCAATCGCTCGATTCCACGTGCATCTGATGTTGAAGTGAGGGAAGGGGCCTCTCAGATTGCTGATCGCCCATTTCAGAATTGAGAACGACGGTTCTTCCCAAACACTATCCTCATTACCTTACATCAGACATCCGACTGCTTCCATTCAGAGGACGCGCAATGTACACCGCAGCAGCCTGGTCGTTTGCCATGGTGCGACCACTTGAGCCTTCTCCCAACCATCGCCTGGCACATCACATCAGCGACGCTCTGCTCGAGCATCGCTCCCGGTGTTATGAGGCCTGAATCCCCCCGAACGATCACCAGGTTGTTGGTGCACCGTGTCGAAGACGTGTCAGCAACGATGACGCGAACCGCAGACACTTGCCTCACCAACATACCCAACGCGCCCAGCATCTCCATCCAGAGCTCTTGTCTCGCGAGATTCGGACAGACCCGCATGCTTCATAGGGTCACGACCTATCTTCGAGGCTTTCGACCGATCACAATGTCCCTACGTCATCCTGTTAGCAACGTTCCGTCATCCTCAACGGGGGCAGCCTACACTGCGAAGTATGGCTAGAAAACATCGTTTATCAGCTGGTGTGCTCTTGAAGCTCGTTGCATCATCTCTCACCTTCCGCGAATGGTCCCTTGCCTCTTCTCTGGCTTCTTCAACGAGCGTCTCAAACTCGTCCATCGGCATCCTAGCCCAAACCCGTCAGCGACATGGCCTACGAGCATGGAAGGGCGACAAACCCCTGTAAGTTCGTGAGGGGGTACAGAGCTAGGGAATGAAGCAGCTCTTGAACATTCTCTTCATTCGCTCGCCCAATGGCTCGGTTCCGAACGTCACTTGTCGCCGATGCATCTACCCAAACCGCGTCAGCACCAGAGCTATGTTGAACTGAGGAACGTGAGGGCTTGTGGACCTTCGGGCCAGCCACACATTGGGAGCCTCTCCTGTGTTTTTGATATTTCTTGGAACCCAGCAGACCGCATCCACCGCTCCAGGTTTCGCGATGATCGCAGGTCCTTGTAGGGCCGCACGGAGTTCAGGAAGCTTCGCGACCACTTCTCCAAGCCTCCGTCTATGACTTTGTCAGTCCTATACTCCCGGTTCCCGACACTTCAACTTGCCTCGAGCTAGACTTCCGTTGTCCGATTGCGCGTTGAAGTAAATCTCGACCATCTGACACCATCCGCCGCGACGTGTGACTCGGTACATATCCGCGATATAGCCTCGCCACCGGTCGGCGTGTATACCGCCGGCGATACACTGACTATGGACGAGGTCGAAGTGGTTCGAAGGAATGTGAACCTGTAGGCGGAACCATGGTTCAGTCGTTATGTACGTCATTGTGGCTGGCACCTTACCTGCCATTGACGTCGTCGACTTGCAATTCGAGGTTGCTCGGAAGGTCTTCAGGAAACATATGAGGGCTTATGTCTATTCCTAACACCTATGCAAGAGTGTTAGCTGGGCAGAGTTCCGCCATGGGAGAAGGGGTGTGATTGGCAAAAGGGGCACGGACGATGGCCTAACGATACAGTCGACCGCAAGTCGGCAGCCACGGAGCCGACTGCTGCTCCGTTGACAAGTATTTCGAGTCTGGAAGTTGCGAAAAGGAGATTTGCACTGACCTCTGCCCGGGGGAATTCCTCCGCCACTTCGACGGACCAACTGCAGCCACCACAGCCAAGGTCGAGGACTCTGCGCGGGGACAAACCGCGAGGGAATATCAAGCGATTATCGAATAGAAGCTGCAACGATCTGTGGGCAAGCTCCAGCCGATAAATCTCCCCCTTTGAAGACGGCAGTGTCAGAATCGCCCATCCAACCGTGGGCCAAGTCCAGAGCTCACCTCATCTATCGGTGCAAAGTATGTTCCATTCACCAGGGAATACTCTTGGTATAACCTGCCTTCGTACTCGACAGTCTCCAGAATATTATCGTCGAGAGGAACCGTGTTGTCGCTACAGAACTGTCAGCTTCGCGGGTGTGGAGGGATCGGTACCCCTCCTTACTCGGGATCCATTCTGATGGTAGCAGACGTTTCAGGGGCAGAGATCTCGCTGGTGGTCAGATACTTTGGCGCAAAGGCGGCAACGAGGGGTCGAAAGAGCTCTCACTCAGAGCGGTCGATATTATCAAGGAGGAGTTGGTCAGCAAGAGCACCTGCTCTCGTGGTTGTCGAACCGGAAGACCCGTGTGCAGGAGAAAGCACCAGTCGCCTACAGACTTCTCAGAGGGTGACAGCACTTGCTCCAGCGCTGGGACTAGGACCGCACCACGCGCAGATGGTTAGCTGTGGAGATGACACGCCAAATTCTTCACATTGGCTCTGCTTGCCTGCTGAGATCATGCTGGTCGTGTCGATCACAGGTCAGGACATTTACCAGAGCGTCTAATCAGGCACGCAAGACGCGGCGTCGAGCAGCCCAGTTCGGATGCACAGTGACTGCTTGCCGCCGGACGAGTTCACGTGTGGCTTTCTGAAGTATGCGAACCTGTCTGCTACCCGATAAAGCGGTCAGAAGGCTGCCCGTCAAATGCATGATCTCGAGGCCACGGACACGATGCTGGAACGACCCTACAGTGCCCAACCTGGATCGAGTGGCGTAGACGATTGCCCACGGAAGGCTTCCCTTAGCTGCACACCTCTTCCCCCCGATGGATGGGAACAGAACCGAGGGCTTGGGACACCCCAGCCGGAGAGTGCCTTCGGCCCACGATAGCCCGGCTTGGGCCAAATGCAGGGTGGGCGAAAGCTCCCTAGATTACGAACAAAACCGTGCGAGGTCTCCTGTAGTGGATCGCAATCACAGGTGCCAACGCCGCGGGGAGTGGACGGAGCACAGTTTGGAATCTCTGAGGAGATGAGATTGCCGATGGTCCCCGACATTTGGTGCGGCTGCAGGGACAGTTAGCCACGTAGACAATGTCACCACATAGGCTGAGGGGCATGAGACGTTTGAGACACTGCTGCATTGCGCTTTCCCAGTCTGCTGGGACGAGACACCGGTCATGAACAGATCCTCATGCTCCCATCAGCGGGTATGTCCGCTCGCACGCCCCTTCCGTACAGGCTTGGAGACCCTGTCTGTCGAAACAAGCGACGGTGGAGGCTGGAGAATCCGTCTCAAAGCTAGCCAGATGAACCCACATGGCTTTCGCAGACATTATCCGTACGCCAAAACAGCGGAGCGCTGGTCGAGCACTTGCGCAATCATGCATGGACCCGTGTCGACCCTCTGGAAGCAGTGGTATGTTGAAGATCTTTGGCTGGCCAGCAATCAGTGGCTTCTGGCACTGCGGACTCACGAAGCATGTGAGTGCCGTCTGCCCCGTCTGCCCCGTCTGCCCCGATAGACCGACCCTGCCCGTACAACAGACGGCAGATTGCCCCTATGGACCCAGAAAGGACCCGGCTGTGTGGTAACGGTTGAAAGGCACGCTCATGTGAAGTGGAGGGATCAAGACCCTTGGATACACCGAAACCGACACGCTGGGTGCGCGGGGGCGCATATCTCAGGCCAGGTGACGAGAATTTCTTTTCTTCACGCTATTGAGAAAAGGTATGCACATCAGCAACATGCCGGCAGCGTCGACATGGTCTTTCGTCCCTTGCTGAGGGCCATCTGCAAATAATACGAGCAGGGGGGGTACGTCCTCGTGCCGGAAAACCGGGTCTTTCCATTCTTCCCGGCGTTAGAGGCGGGCCAGGCCTGTCAAGCGTCACGCCCACTCTGGGTATGGCTTGCAGATGACGAGGCAGCTCACCGCCTCCAAGGGAACTTCGTTCGACTCGGAGTCGACAAGCTTGAGCGCTGCACATTATCTTGTTGATGTGCTCGTAAAGTGGGACGACAAATGGGTGGCTGAACGTGGGCCGCTTTGATACTTGGGCCATGGCAGACGTCACGCTGAAAGAGCAGGGACTTTTTTTTCTTTGAAAGGGGCTTGAATCCTCGATTCTCCGCTAATTTGACAGCAAATTGGCACCACAAATACTCGTCCATTGGCCTCCCGACAGACGGACCATGCTGACTTGCGATCAATCTTTGTGGTCCCGTACTCGTCGTGGCCAGTCTTCAATAAACCCACTTTGCAAAGCCAGTGTCGATTTCAGGGGTTCGCAGGCTTTGTCAACTTAGCCTACGTAGGCCAGAGATGGAATATCTGCACGAGGGGGGACAACAGCAACGATCTCTCGTCAAACCGCCCACCGAATTCTTTGGCAGTCTTGGGAGCAGTGTCTGTTTGCTCCCGACATCATGTTGCAATGGACGAGTATATGGCCCTTCTCCGGGCGCGGTCTGTTGGCGCATGTCGAAGTCCGCAGTTTTTGGTCAATTGTACACCGGCTTGTCGATGACTGGAGGTGATTGAGAGTGTGTTCTTATGACCGCGTCTGGGGCGACTTTGGATTTTGATGATGATGAGTTGCCTCTTGGTCTACGAGTTGACAAGACCGCCTCTGTGGTAGTAGTATGCGGTTTAGAGGTGCAGTACAGACGTTGCCTCTTATACCCACGAGCGTGACCGAAAGCAAGGCGCCTGGCAGGCGGTCTTCGTTCAATGACACATCCGCTGAACTTTGGACGCCGACTTTGGCGAAGAACACAAGCCAACCCATTAACGACCAACAGCTTCGGTGATAATTGTGAAGCGAACCGCACTGTGACTGACGACGCTGCGTGCAGCGTCGACCATATGTCAAGCTTTTGCCCGCGCAGTGCGGCTGCCTATAGGGCTCAAAGTTTCAAAACTCCTCTATCCACGTGTCCGCTACGAGGGCGTAATTTCATTCATGGAATAATCTCCCTAGTACTACCTACTAGTTATGCGAAGAATCAGAGCCATATTATTGTATTTGTCGAGTACGTTCAGCAGCTGTCCTAAAGCACCCACAGCAGTTAATAGCTGTTTGCAATCATGTTGCAAGGTGTTGTAGCTATTGGTGGCTTCATGGCCATTTCTGGCTACCGGACACCGTTTGCTGGCTACTGCCAACAGGGATCTTTTTTCGGCCACCTGGTCCCCGGGATCGTTTTCTGGCTTCTAACAGGGATCGTTTTCCGGCCACTTGGTGTCCGTTTTCTAGCTGTTGGGGGCCATCTTCTGGCTGCTGTGGCCAAGAACGGTGCGCGGACTTTGGATCAGCGGTTTAGGAGTTTTGAATTTGAGCCTTATATGCTGCCATAGGTCCAAAGTAGATAAATAGCCAAAAGGACTCGATTTTAGATTACCGCCCTTATCATTCCCATTCCTTTTCCCACAGTAGGACCGAAGGCCCCCCAACAACAAGCAACAATAAGGTACGATAATCGCTGGGCTAGGCCAGACCGACTTACCCTGTACCCGCACAACGACTTCTACTTGTAGTAGGAGGCAAGCGCCCTCTCCTGCTCAAGCATTTAACCGCCGGCCGGCCTAGAGGCAGGTTAGACGGCGAACTGCGAACTGCGAACTTCCAGTCCACTCGACACAACTCAACGTCCAACAGAATTCGTATTACAACGCGCGTCCGGTTCTTGTTACATGGAACCCGCGCAGGCCCTAAGCAAGGCGCCTTCGTCGTCATACGCCGGCTCAAGGCAAATCGACAGATACTGAGAGAGCCCGATTCGGAGTTGTAGCTGTCGCAGTCCCATATCTTCGGACCTTCGGCCGACGCTGGTCATCTGTATATCTATATTGATAGTCACCGGATACCTGCGCCTCACTTCACCTGGTCCAACACACGACGACCTGAAGAGCTCGATTTCACTGTTGCTCTTTGCGTCGCCTATTTCCAGTTGGGCAGGCTGAGCTCTCACTCGTGCCCCTCACCTGTGTTCAAGGCTGTCCATGCGGCCAACCAACAAGGCTCTAGCGTTCTTATTGTCTGGTAAGTCTGGCTATTCATTGTTTGTCCGTCCTTCCATTTCCCAATCCCATCTACCTCTGGCATGCAAACGACGGCCGAGCGCAAACGGCAAGGGACGGCAGCGGTCAGCCCTTGCGTAGGCTGTGTTTGCTTTCTGGTCCGGCATGGCAAGATGGTCGGTTGTTCGCTGGCCACCCGAGTCCCATGTGCCAGCAGCTGCTTGCTAAGGCACCTACAGCCATTACATCGCCAGTACAACACGTACCAAGTCGGATGCGCCTGAGTCCTTGCTGCCTGGCCAAGGCCTGTTCGGCGAAGTGGGATGCGATGCTTTCAAGGGCCTTTCACCCCCTTCGTCCCAACCCAACCGTGATGTACCCCAGTCTCTGCCCGCTTCGCTGTTGCCCATTAATCGTCCCATTTCACATTCACTGGAGTTTTTGAATTCTCAGTGCAAATTGGCGCAATTTGTTTGGTTTCTTTCTTCTGCTTTTTCTTTTCTCATTGCCGGATTTCCTTTCGCTTTCGCGTACCAGACCTGCCTCCTACGGCCGCCGGCAATGGGCACTGCGCTTTCCACCACCAAAACACCCAGAATGCCTCCAGACACCAAGCAGGAACCGCTGCTTGCGTTCATTCGAAGATGGGAAAAGAAGTTGGGCACCTTTACTGACACAAAGCAGCGGCCTACGGCTGAGATCTGGACTACAGAGAAGGATCGAGAAGAAGAGAACGGCTCTGGGTTGGCATGCCCAACAACCACAGCACCCGGGTCACCGTCCCAACAACAAACTCAGTCTCCCAAAAAGTCTCTCCGAGTAAGAAGCGCTGCTAAGGGCGGCGTTTCGGGCCTGGGTTGCCTTCCTAGACGCTCCTCGCGCGCCGCTACCAAACTAAAGACAAAGGCGCATGATATCTCGATCCGCATTGCTAGGAAGTCGACGGGACGCCCGCAGCCTGGGATGGAGGATGAGTTTGTCAAACAACGGAACTGCGCCCTCCATGTAGCCAACCTCTTCCCCGACATCAACCCCCAGCACCTTCGAGACGTTGCATCCTCGCTCGCTTACGATGCCGCCGCCGTCATCAACTTCATTGCCGATGAGCAGGAAGCGGGCCACCCATATCCAAAGCAAATCTCGACCGCCGCTAAACGAAAGAGGGGCAACGATGACGGGGATGAGGATGACAATGAAGAGGTGCGCGAGGCGATGGTGCGTGCCAAACGAAGGTTTGATGGCGCTGGTCGTCGGGCCGTCAAGAAGTCTCCCCAACATGCTCAGTTCATGTGAGTATCTTTGTCACTCCTTCAAGCTTCGCTGGCAGCTCCGCCAATGCTTCACCTACGAAGCTATGCTGTGTGTAAAGCTAGTTTGCTGACAACTATGATAGTGCTAAGATGATTACACGGGACTTTCCCTTTGCTCCCATTAAATATGTCCAGCACCTCTTAGCTAAGAACGATCAACTATTACTGCCGACCTACCTGGAGCTTGAAGACACAATTCACAACTGGGGAAAGCTTGCTGAGAAACCTTGGACCACGAACTTTGATTCGACGAGATTACGGCGCATCGGCCAACGAGAGGAAGCAGAGCTCGACCGAGCGATACAGAAGGCGGATCTTGCCCAACCGTACTCGGAAGAGCTCGAAGAGATGAAGGCTGCGAGACGGTTGCGATCCCTACGAGATAAAATGCGTGCGGGAAAGCAGGACAATGCAACGCAGCCGCAGCAGCAACAGGATTTCCCAGAGGGGGGGCAGAACAATCAATCGGCCGGCGAGATAGCTGAGTGCCAGTGCTGTTTCGACGACCAACCATTAGCGAGCATGGTCCACTGCGATGGGGAAGACACTCACGTAAGTGCTCGATTATTGAATCACTCGAATTATGTCTGATCTTCCCAGTTCTTCTGTGTGGTTTGTGCAAGACGCAATGCCGAGCATACGGCGGGCTTGGCTCAGTTCGAGCTCAAATGCATGGCGATGGACTCTTGCAGCGGAGGCTTTTCGCACTCACAACGCCGGAAGTTCCTCGACAAGAAGCTCGCCGCCGCACTAGATCGTCTCGAAGCCAATCATTACATAGCGCTTGCTGGATTGGAGGATCTTGTGCAGTGCCCGTTCTGTGACTACGCCGAGCTGTATCCTCCCGTCGAAGAGAACAGGATGTTCGAGTGTGTGAACACGAGCTGCATGAAACGCAGCTGTCGGCTCTGCCAGAAGGAAGATCATCTTCCCCTGACTTGCGAGGAGTTTGCCAAGGAAAACAGATTGAGCGCGAGACGCACAATAGAGGAGGCTAGATCAGAGGCCGTCATTCGGAAATGCAACAATTGTAAGCTGCTGCCTCAGCTCCCGCGCGATCTTGCTGACCTCCCTAGGCAATAATCCCTTTATCAAGGAGATGGGCTGCAACAAGATGACTTGCCCTGTGCCTAGCTGCCGTAATGTGCAGTGTTATATCTGTTCCAAGAGCTGCAGCTACGACCATTTCAACCGAGAAAGTGGGTGCGTTCTCTACGACAACATCGAAGCCAGGCATGATGAGGATCTCAAGAAAGCGGAAGAAGCGGCTCGGCAAAAGATCCTTGAGGAGAACCCCGATATCAGCGACAAGCAACTCAACATCGAGATGTCCAACAAGGTGAAGAGCGACGACGACCGGAGGCGCTCCAGAGACGCGTACATTGCAGGCGGAGAAGATATCTTTTATGAAGATTGGCGTGTCAGGCGCCTGAACGGCGTTCCCCAGCTGGGACAAATCCCAGGCGTTCCCCGAATAGGAGCCGCTCAGCAGAATCAACCTCCGCCTCCCGATGCGGCTGCCGTCCAAGCCATGATGGATGGGATTCGCTTCGCGGAGGGCAATCTTAATGTAAACGAACCACCGCTTGCACCACCAGCACCCCCGGCGGCCCTTGAGTTCAACCAGGCGCCTGCGCAAGCGGGTAGAGCAGTGATCGAAGACCAGCGATTTCGGCAGATGCAGGAGCAAATCCAGGATTTGCGCGCACGGCGCGATCGGCAAGTCAATATCGAAGAGCTCCAATTGCGCGAAATGAGGCGGATTCATGAAGGTCTGAGAGCACGACTTGGACGTGCAAGGGATGAGGGAGGCGAGATGGCCCGGCGACAGCCCGTACAAGGACGGCCACGTGCTCAGGAAGCAGCAGCAGAAAACCCCAACGATAATAAGGCACCTCACGAGGCCGCGCTTGCGAGAACCCGATCACGAACACGCCAACAAAGGGAGAACAACGACCCCGGGCAGGGACTTCTGGCAATCGCCGACGATCTGGAACACCGTACGAGGCAACTAATGGCACGCGTGCCGCCAGCACTCGGTTGGGGACAGCGGCAAGTTGGCGGCGGTGGACCAGGGGCGGTACAGCTACAACCCGGACCTCAGATGCCTCAACCACAGCCTCAGCCAATCTTTGAACCACCAGCAGTTCCTCTTGCAGGACCACCACCCCCTGGGCCTCACGATGCTCTCGACCTCGACTTCTTTCGCCGCTTCCCCGATCCACCGCGCTATAATCCGCATCCACCTCCCCCTCCTGTAGCTGGCCTCAACCTTTTCGATCGTGGTGCGAATGTTGCTGGGTTCGGAAACTTTCCATGGGGAGCAGGAAGGGGGAGAGGAGCTGGCGGGCCATGATGAAATCGGTCTGCCCAGCTATAGATTTGCCAGGACCCAAGAACCTGATTTGGCGATGCAACTTTACTGACCTTGGGACCGCGACTCGAAAGTAAGACAGCCTCGACATGGGAGTCACGGTGGCGAACCTCCCAGAACCAGAGACAGACGACTTGGAAGCGGAGCCTATCAGGGATCAGGAGGCAGGGTGTCCACGACCGCGATGCACATACATTATGACAGATGCGACTAATTTCGACGGCATCGCAAGTTTGGGTTTGCTACGGCTACGAGGGAAAGCATGGCGTTGGTGTTTAGCGTGTTCTGATACATATTGCAGATTGGTTTGCTTTCCGACTCGGATAGATAAGGATGAACACCCCATTATCTCGTACTCTCCTTTCAGATAGTCACAAGGCATATAAGCGAAAATGCAATCTAGGCGGATTGTATGCATCTCGGATGTCTGAGTCTAAAGACCAAATTGTACGCAACCCTTAGCAAAACGCCGAACCAATGCCCAGTAATCACAGCAGTAAAGCCCATCTCACCTCACCTCGTCTTCCCAAACTTCTCATGCCACTTCCCCTTCGCCACACTAGCCTTCTCCGCGACCTTCTCATCAGCCTTGATGGGTTCCAGCTCCACGAACTCGTGTATCTCTGATATGACCGCCATGCCCTGCTGCGGTATCCCTTGCTCCGTCGAGGCGGGGTCTGGTTGGTGCGGTTTCAGAAGGATGAGAGCATTGGAGGTGTTCTTCTGGCGGAGGGAGTATGATTTCGTGGGCGTTTGCAGGAGGGCTGCTGTGTCGGTGTTGTGGAGGGTTAAGCTAGGGGTCGTTAGGGATTTGGAAGAATGAATGGATGGGTGAACGTAGGGCTGAGAAAGGAAGGTGAGAGGAGCGGTCCGAAAAGGGGTTCAGAGGCTGCCGAAATGCGAGAAAGGGGGGCCAGGGAGAGACGTACGCTGGTGGTGTGTCTGCCTCGAGGAGTTTTTCGAGGTCGGGCGGGAGTTCGATGAGGCGGTGGCCGATGTTATCGGGGGTGTTGTAGAGGGGTATGCCGCCCCTTTCCTGTGACGACATTGCAGCGACTTCAATATATTGTGGGACCTGAGCTATTGGTCGAATCTGTCTGAGTGAGGCGAGTGAGGCCAGGATCTAGATGGACAGGGCAAGGCGAGGTCGCGTCTGCCCCGCGCTCTGGTTGTTTACTTTGCTATCGATAAGCACAGTGCAGCGTGGGGTATACCACAACCCGGTGACATCCTGGGGTCGGAGCTGTCCGTTGCTACTTTCTGCGATCTCGGAACTTCAAGGCGTGAGGTTCCATTTGTGGGAGATAAGTCTCTCTCCATTCGCTGGTTGACCTCGCTCTGACTCGGCTATTCAAAAGTTCAGTAGCCGAATGATAATTGACATATGGGCTTGTGAATCGTCATTTCGTTCATTGATTCTTGCTCTACTGTTCCCCCTCAAGTAAGGTAGACCCCTTCTAATCGTTAAACATTTCTCTTGCTCCCAATTTCGAATTCATAAAAAAGCTTCACTAAGCTCTTCGCTTAGTAGACGTAGTAAATACCAGACTCGTCCTCGCTGTTCCTCATCTTCCTGTTCTTGCGAAGAAGCAAGATCTTGGCCAACCAAGCCAACGCCGCCGTCGCAGCACTGAACGCAGCACTGCTCATCATAGCCGTCAGGTACCTCGGCTCATCGCTGTCAGGGTACAGGTACGGGGTCCAGATGAAGGAGATGTTCATGATCATGGTCACCATGGAGATGGCAACGGCCTTCTTCTCCTTGGTCTGACCGCACACGGACGAGCACCAACCGAGGATCAGGGAGTTGACGGCGTAGGTTCCGATGGTGAAGATCACCATGGAGACGTAGCGGCCAGGGATGTTCAGAGTAAGACCGGCGGCCACGAAGCCGACAATGGCGACAGCCTTGGAGCAGGTAATGTGCCAGGTTCGCTCGTTGAACTTGCCGGACATCCAGGATACGAGGATAGTGGAGGCGCCGGCGATGAGGTAAGGTGGGCAGGTGAGAACCAGGGTGATCGTGGGGCTGAAGCCAAGGGTCTCGACGACAGTGGGGAAGAAGTTCTTGAAGCCGTTGGCTGCCAAATGCATATGAGCCATGAAGCAGAAAATCTAATTCTTGTTAGTCGTTGCTGATATCTAGCGATGGATCATCAAACTCACCCAAACCAGAGGGTCCTTGACAGCCTGCTTCAGACCAGCCATGGTATCCGTCTCGCCCTTGTTCTGAGTGGTGTCGAGCTCGATACGGTTGTAGGCGAGATCCTTCTCCTCCTGCGTCAACCACCAGGTGGTCAGAGGAGTGTCAGGCAACAAGAAGAAACCAACTACAGCAATGACAAAGGTCACGACACCCTGCAGGATGAAGAGCCACTGCCAGCCGGCAAGACCCGCTGAGCCGTGCATGCCGTGGAAAATACCAGCAGCAATCAACCCAGCGAAAGCGGTAGCCAGGATGTTACCAGTGTACAGGATAGCAATGCGCGTGGCAACCTCCTTCCTGGTGTAGAAGATGGAGAGGGTGTACACGGCGCCGGGGTAGTAGGGGGCTTCCGTCAGACCGAGGAAGAAGCGGGTAAGGAGAAGGCCGACGAAGTTGGTGGATACGGCGGTGAGGCCTGAGACGATGGCCCAGAGCATCATGGCGGTGCCCATGTAGCGCGAGGGACGTGTGCGGGTGAGGAACATGTTGGAGGGCACCTGGGCGAGGACGTAGCCGACGAAAAGGATAGATACACAGGTCTGGTACTGTGTGTCCGACAGGTTGAGGTCTTCCTCCAGGGTGTTGATTCTGGCGAGGGCGATGGCGTTGCGGTCGAGGTAGTTGAGCCAGTACATGGACCAGAGCATGGGCTGGGACGGTCAGTCTCGCTGTTCAAGGGAAACCACACTGACAATGCGTAGGATGCCAAGAGTGGGAAACTTACCATGATCCACCGATCGAGTTTCCTCACGAGCTTGATCTCCTTGGGATCAGTCTTCTCGTGGGCACCGGAGTAATCGACCTTCTCGACGATGGGGACAGGCTTCTCATCCATGTTCGTATTGGTACGCTCCATGGTGAGCTGATGATCGATTTGAGGTTTCTCAGACATCTTGACGATAAGCCTGGAGGCAAACAACAACAACAAGGCAAGATGGGGGATGAGGAGAAGCTTTGCTGTGTCACTCTTTGAGACTCAGGGAGCGCACTGCGGGAAGAGAGAGATCATCGCGATGGGGAGGACGGGCCCCTCTTTATACTGCTCGCATCATACACACTTTGGAGGCGAAGAGGACCTAGTGTGGAGGTCTCAAAGACCGCAAAGCGGCAGGGGGAGTCAGACTGCAAGGCGATTGTCCGTGCTGATCGTTGTGGGCTGCGTTGTGGGACCCGGGGTTGATGTCCTCATCCTCGCTAGCTCGAGACAACGCTCTCCACGGGGCAGCAGCTGGATGTTGGGGGTTTGATTTGAAAGCGGAGCTGGGGTATACGGGTCCGAAGACTCCCGATGTTATGTTGGCTCGTGGGCGGCACGTTGTCCTGCGTTCCAGCTGCTATGAGTACGGGGTTCCGTGTATTGCTGGATCTGCAGGGCTCCGACATGCCAGTTTCGACGGTCGTTTTCTCACCGAGTCCACGGCGAGCTTCGACGGCTTGGCCGATATGTGACATCAGCATGTTCCCCGATCCGGCTGTCGGGCGATATCTACGATGCCTGACACCAACAGCAGCACACCCTCTTCTTGGACAGCCGAGCTCGCGAGCACGGGCACAAGCAGCGGGCTGGGGCCAGTAACGAAAGCATTGAGCAAGCTGCAAATGCTGCGACTCCTTCAAGACCCCCCGCATCTCATTGTGGCCATACCAGTCACGAGCACGCTTTGTGGGGGAGATGTTACGGGGCTGGGGTTGGGGGAGGGAGATTCGCGTTCTGGAACCTGGCGCCGACTCTTTCTCGAAGACTGCGCGAGCCACGCCGCTAGTCTCCTTGAGAGGATTTGTTCCTTGAGAGGAAGACAGATCAGGCACAGGGCCAAGCAACTTGGCGATTTGATTGTAATCTGATCCTCCGGGCAATTCTCGTCGTGGTTGTGGGAAGGCTGATGTGCTACAGTCTTCAACACCAAGGAGCCAGGACTCCGATGAACATCATTGCCCAATCTGCATCGTCTCATTGGTGGGATGGGATGGATTACTGGCCTCTGCTCTTCTCCTCTACTTTGCTGGCAAATGACGCCTTATCATTCGCACGGAAACCCCGTCAATCCAAGCCAGAAGTTCTCAAGCAGACCGCCAGGGGCAGGGATCGGCGACTGGGGGGCTTGGATGGGACATGGAGCCCGCTAGATGCTTAACGCGGAATGGGCGCCAGCTGTTGGCTGAGGCGAGTCAGCACCGCTGGCAAACTCTAACTCTAACACTAAGTTTGTATTGTGGAGTGGGTGGGAGCCCAATCCTACACTGACATGTTTCCCAGGGTTGCGGCCTACTCTACCATGCAACGAGCCCAACATATCGTGAATTTGGCTCTACGAGTAATCGAGTCGATTGATGGAAGGACCATCTCGGCTGCCAGGATCTTAGACGACTCTTTACGAACTGTGAGGGTGCTGTCAATAGAAGCGGCAGACGATGGAGCGCTGTGCGCGCTGACGCTCGTATCGCTTTCTGTTAGCCTTTCTGGCCTGCTGGGATACCCTGTCATGCTAGCGCAATTCCCTCTCTCGACGCAAGCCAAGGAGCGGGGAAGCTGGCATCGGGAGCCGCATCTCTTGTCACTCTCGGCGATCATGCTCACACGCATCATCGACATCAGCATGGCTGGACTATCCTCACCTTGCCTGGGGCTTGCCTGCTCGAGCACGACACTCGCGCCAGCACATCTCGAGAAGATGCATGTCTCGCCATCAGATCATCCGGGTCGGACGAAAGAAAGGACTGGAATGCTGAGACTTGCAAGTCTCGCCCATCGTCCTGACCGCCCCCCGTACCCTCGACAAATCACATCTCGTAGTCGAAACTCCAACTTGACGTGCCGTGAGGCCCCCGGTCAGTCCTGGTGTCCGTGCGCTGCTGCATTTGCCGTTTGCTCTGCGCGTCACTCCGCTTGACGTGACCGACGCTGCGGCATCTCTTTGGTCTTCGGTCATTCAAATCGAAAGCGGCCGCACCTGCTGAAAATCGTGCAGATAACGTCGCGGCGATAGTC